>JBCJKE010112540.1:0-10993 GCA_039654525.1 Melibe bucephala
TATATATATGTATGTGTGTGTATTATATATATCTATATATATATATATATATTCTATATATATGACTCGAGACTGCATAGCCATGGGAGGCTATTTGGCCTTGAATCTGAATAGCCTCCCGTGCTTTTCAGACTCGAGTGACAAGGAAACAGGGAGGGAGGGAGGGGATGATGGTGATGGGAAGATCATGATACTGCAATGTAACATAACAGATGCTTCAATGTGTATGATGTATGTGGTGTAAAAAATATGGGGGGGTGGGGTGGCAGAGGGGGGATTCGTTTGGCTTACCGTGACATGTTAGCTGTCAGGAGGCTGGCGGCGGTGGAGGGAGAGGGTGGAAGTAAGGTGGTGGTGGTGGGAAGGAGAAGAGTGTTGTATAGAGGATTGAATCTACTAATAATAAAGAGAAAGAAGGAAGGGGCCAGCTAAAGCACATCGACAATTTTTAAAAATGTCGATGTAGCAGATAACTTGAGGAGGTAGACATGCTGTCTGAGGGGCGGTTGACCAGTATTTATTTATTTTCCAACTCCATTGTATAAGTGTCGTAACACACGAGACAGAGAACTGACTGTGCGACAACACACCGTTGCTAATGAGATCAAAGCCAATTTCACAAAAGAGAAGTGAGACATGTTTCACACCAAAACACTAAAATCAATAATACACTCCCTTTCCCCCATCTAGTCTTCCCAGTGGCCACTCATGTAATTGTCGGAGTCCTAGACAGCCAGCATAGTTCCCATTGCAATGTGTGACTCGAATCCGAATAGCCATGGGAGGCTATTCAGCCTCGAGTCCGAATAGCCACTTTGTATGCATATATATATATATCATGTATGATTGGGTGATTTATGGAAGCAATTTACACAAGTTTATTATTCATGTTAGTTTCAATATTGTTTATCACAGCCATATATATGACAAATGAAAGGATTTAAAAGATAATTGTATGAACATTGAAAATGTTGCTTTTTGTATCAGGCATGGCACATTTTTTTTGTTTTCTATGTGCGCCGTCAAATAATTGAAATGAATAATCAATAAATAATTCAGTTTAGTTTGAGAAATATGAGGAGAATGTAATTTACCCAAAACTTTACCAAAAAGGCACAGAATTACTGAAAAATAATGATTGAAAACAATGGTGGCTTATAATGAGGCTGCAGTACAAAAATATTCAACAATACTAAAAGGTATATTAATGACATGCTTTTTTATTATGCTTAAACTTTGGTTGAAATGAAGTGCTACAGTGATTTTTGCAGACATTGCCTTCCTTTTGTCTTGAAGAGCATTATCCATGTAATTTAAGCTAATTTGAGAAAGAATGAAAACATGGAGGTATTGATCAAAAGAAGATTCATATTTCGTCTAAATCAAGAGGATCAATTTGTGAGATTATAATACCCTGTTGCTGTCACCTATGAAATTGTGTTATAAAGCAAATGGAATGTTTGTGATGCCTGTTGTATACTGATACACATTCATCAGCTTTATACAAAGTTGTACATGATATGCTTTTTCCCATGATGATATGGCTTGGATTGTTAGGATCAAAATTTATACTGGGAAGAAAAATTGTCAGTGTGCGAGCAAAAAGATAAACATTTCATAGTGATACTAGAAAGATCATGCTACTGGAAATAAAAAGAGTTATAAAAATTAAGGCACTCAATTTATATGCTGATCCATCCAAAGGTAAACATTTTAATAAAATGAATAATAAGGAATACAGGACATTTTAATTCATTGTGATTTTTTGTTGTTATAAATATTAGTGGATGACATATAACAAGGCTTTTGACTAGATTTGTTTTTCTCAGGCATTGAATGAGAATACAAAATGTCTGCATGAATGCAGAAAAAATAGTTTAAGGATAACACAATAAACTTATCAACATGTAAAAGAGGTATGCTTTTATCATTGCTCTCTTGTTAACAAAAAATTGAAGAATTAAAAGGCAAGGATCATGCTATGACCAATGTATTATCGATGTCTGGCTTTCTATCAAGTGGATACTAACCATTTTTTCATGGAATAATAACAAAAACATCGACAGTTATATCAATAATAATCACAATAATAACAGCAACAGATTTATATCAGTTTTAAGCAGTTTCAAATTTTAACAAATGATAACAGTAAATAGTGCAAACAAAAGTTCATGGCATTGATGATATTAACTACAGATAAATTTTTCAGCTATTCCCATGTATCTTTCACTTGAGGAGATAAATGCAAAATATATGTCTCAAGAACTTCTTCAACTTTAAGGCATAATTCACTTGTCTCAAGAACAGTAGCTTCTTGGAACAAATTACATTTTCAAACAAAAGATTCTAAAAGTCTAAATTCTGTAAAAAAATGCAGTAGACAGGGAACTCCATGATCTTATATTATATGTGTTTGATGATTGACTGCATATTTAATCTTTCCTTCCCGGAATAATTATGTTTTTCGTCTATCTGTTACTTTTTAGATAGGGGCATGTAAAGGTTTAAGTACCTAATAAGCCTCTGAAAAGAAAATATTGTATGATATATATGTTCCCACCTGTTTTTATACTCTCCCATCATTATATATAATTTCAAAATCTGCCAATTCTATAGAATCTACAAATTAATAAATTATTAAGAAACAAACAAACAAAGAAAAAAGAACAGTAGCAACATAACAAAACATGAGCTAAAAAAAAAGAAAAGTCCATGGGAAAGAACACTTACTCACCTTTTTTCTCCTGCCTATCCAATGCCATTATTTAAAATTCTTTTCAGTTTTCAGTCATCCAATTAAAAATTTTATTCTGAGTTCACTCCAGGTCATTAATATAAAATTGATTCATCAAAGCTATATTCAAGTGACAAAATAAATAATAGGGCAAAAAGTTACCACAAATGAAATAATAGTTTATAAAATGATATGTGTGCGCTGCAAGCCTTTAAAATCTAGGACTAAACATAAAAATAGCATACAAATAGGAACGCATAAATATATAATGTATAAATGTAATAAAAAATTAATGGAAAACGATGGGAAAAAAATCAGAAGACCATTTTTTTTTCTTTTTGAAAAATGCAGCTGACAGTCAAGTGATAAACAAGGAATGTCTTTTAAGTAATTGATAAACATAGGAGAAATACTATTATATATACAAAATCCTGCAGTTTGGAATGTATAGATAATGATATACATATAATTGTCTGAGGTGTGTGAAAGGCAACAAGTATGTGTAGATTGGTATAATATTTACATTATGTTAAATGTGAGGAAAAATGTTCCAGTGATGCTTTTTCAGGAAGGCTTCCTTCCTCAAGAGAATTTGCAGCAAGGTACTTTTCGTTTGTCTTTGACTTCGTGGAGTTGCATACCAACAGTTTGGACTTCCAGGTCTTCATTGGTTCTCAACATTCTGATGGAGAAAAGCAAATTTTGCAAGCATTCATCGCAGTGAAATGTAATTGGATAGCAACAGGCATAGTTGACATGTATTGACATTATTAATACATATTTCAGATGTTCCCTGCTTTCTCTCTTCTATTTTTTTCTTTCTTTCTTTCTTTTTTTTTTTTTTTTTTTTTGAAAGGGGATTGGGGCTTCGGATGTGGGTTATGATTTTATTTGTTTGTTTTTTAAGGAGGGGAAGGGTTGCAAAATAAAAAGAGAATCAAATACTCATTTTTAATGAACAGTATTAATTCATCAAATTTTACTTGTTGGCCTCCTCAGTATATGGCAATTTGTAATCAACATATAATACATGCTTTGTAAGGCCTGAAGAATAACCAATAATTTTTATGCAATGGTTTTCAACCAACCTGGTTAATTCTATGACTGCTTCAGAAATGTTGTTTCCATCTTTTGCACTAGTTTCAATAAACAAGGCATCCAGTTCCTATCATAGAGGGAAAAAAAAAACATGCAATTCATAATACACTTTGCATTATATTTACTTAGGAAGAAAAATCAAAACTTTGTTGTAGTTTACATGTTCTTTTACAATGAAATTAAGAAAGATATGAGTATGGGTACAATTCAGTTGCCAACGAGTTGCAGATTATTGTTGATATGGTTTGTCAATTTTTATTAGAATTGAATGTTTATGATTAATCAGTAGTCTTCATTGAAATACATTTTTATGTGATCACTGTGGCTCAGCAGTAGCACTTTGGACTTGCAACTGAGAATGTTGTGGGTTCAAGCCCCGTTGGGGACACTGTGATTAAGCCCTTGGGGAAGGTTTGTAACACAAATTGCCTACGCTTGCGGCACTGCAAGCTATACTGCGGCTGACGCTCGGTTTTCAGTTAAAAAGCAAAAGATAATTTCCCTTCGGTGATTAATAGAGTGGAATTTTATTTTGTTTATTTATTTATTTATTTATTTATGTAAACAAAAATTGTTATTTATTTCTTCAGCTTTTCTTTTCATTTTCCTTTGCTGTAGGTGATTTAATGAAAGAAACAGCAATTGATGTCAACAGGATCATCCAAATTCAAATGATTTTCTAAAAAACATTGGATAATGGTAATATGTTCCAAACTAGTGATAACCTTTTCATGTATGATAAGTAAAAGTCACTGAAATCAAGTACAGGTTTTCATCATGCAGATGACTCAAAATTAGTTTTTTTCTCTTTCCTGCAAAATCTTCAAACTACAGTTACAAGTTTTGCAATTCACAGATGTGATACAAGTTTCCATTTGTTTTTGTGGTGTAGCACAATATTTCTTTCTGGGTTTTTTTTTACTTTGAATGTTTAAATAAATTATATTAGCCTACCAAATAGAACTATAAGAACCTTTTTGACTTACCTTTGCTAATTTCAGACCATCTTCATATTTAACAGTCCGCCTTCCTTGTTGCTCAAGTTCTAATCTTGCATCTGTTTTGTTTCCAACTAGCATTATGGGCACTTTTTTCACAGCTCCTTCCTGCAAATGATCAAAAGGAGTAAAGTCAATCTACTTTTCCCCGTTTGCTTTCAACAATAATGATGTTTAAAAACAATTCCAATCATAATTTCTTTTTATGCGCCCTTATTTTTGTTCAAAACAAAATAATTCCTCTGTCAAATTAAGGTGAATACAATATATTTATGTGGACTCCTTTAATCTTAATTGTATTGATAGATTTCACAATAAGCAATACAATGTTGCTGCTGTTGTTTTGTTGTTGTTGTTGTTGTTGTTGTTGTTGTTGATCCAGAAGCACTTAGACATTTTCCTTCAGTTCATTGCCATATATTGACATTTACAGTGCTTCTTTATTGTTCCATTGTGTTCCATATGTGTATTACAAGTGCCAACTTTTGGCAGGTAAATGGTGGCTATAATGCCATTTAGTTTCAGTCATTCAAAAAGATGGTGATTAACTCTTTCAGTTTGGGCCATTCAAAAAGATGGTGGTTGACTCTTTCAGCTTGGATGGTGACAAAGAGTTCAATAAAGTATTCAGTCTCTTCTTGAAATTCAATGAGATTTCTTGTATGTCTGTATAACTATAACATTTATATGCACATTCTAAAGGAATGCTTTCCAAAAACATATTTTTTACCTCTATAGTTTCTATCCAATCTCGAATGTTAAGAAATGAACGTTCATATGTAACATCATACAACAGCAGTACTCCATCTGCCCTTCGAAAGTAGGTCCTTGCAATGCTTCTAAATCTGAGAAAAGTAATAAAAACCCAAAAGTTGAATTTTATTTTCCCAACAAACTTTTTATACATCATAAAAACTATTTCTGAATGATGTTGAAGGAGGCAAATGAAAGTCATTTACACTTATATGACAAAATTTTCAATTGGAGAATAACAAGTTAAAGTATTTAAACAACTTTTCAACACTTGGGATCAATATGTGCCAACAGAGAAAGGAAAAAGGCTGCTTCTTTCACAACACAAATATCTTCACGATAAAATGATTGTAATTTTTCACACATAAAGACTGTCTTGATGACAAAGTCTTGTATTAAAATTTTAAGAAGAATAAAGTAGTAACAGATGAAGTAAAACAATTTTCTATTCTGTAAATTTCTATTTATTTATCCTTTACAAGTATGTAAGTTAATGATGAAGAAAAAGTCATAAAAGGAAAAAGAGATGCACTTTTCTCAAACTATTTATTGAAATAAATGAAATGCACAGAAAGAAAGAAATGCAAAAAAATTGTTCTACATGCATGCAAGCTGTATTAATTTTAATTGACAAATGAAACAAAATTGAAATGTAAATCAAAATGTTGTACAGGGTGACAAATGTAGACTAGAACCTTCAAATTATTTGAGGACAAAATCACCAAGTTTTATGATGTGAATAATTTCAATTGAAACAATGCAAGTAATTTCTTAAGAGCTTTATGATTAAGAAAAAGATTTTTTTCAATTTTTGTGTGTGTGCCATCAACTTGTTAGTCACTTCTCTTAGGATTTATGAAGAAACGGGGTGTAGTACATTATGAAGAAATAGTTATATTGAATTTTACTGAATTAGTTGGATTATTTGTATGGATGAATAAAAGTAGTAGGTTCAATTTCCATGAGTCACCCTGTACGATATGTGCAGGATATATCCAATGAGATGGGGTTAATTTCATATTTGTTAAAAAGGCTACAAGGTTTTATAATATACAATTATGTAAAGGATGGGCCAAAAAATAATAATATCCGCATGACTTTGAAGTTCAATATTTTCAAAATGCATTGAATAATTCATGAAATATTTAGCATGCAAAGATCTCAATGTCTTTCCACTTGTTATATTAAATTCTATGAAAACCTATTAAAAGAAAACACAGCGTTTTTAGCATGACACTGTCAAAATAAGGAAAATATGTAAGACTGCTTGTGAGCTAAGGTTGAAGGAACCACATAAGAGACATTATATGTGGGATTTGAAATTGAATCCTTAACATTGAGACAATCACCAGGATCACCAGGACAACACCAAACACTATCATATCATTAATAAATAGTACTCTAAAGAATAAGACCAAAGTTGGACAAATACCTATCACATTCTCAAAACAGACTTAAACCAAACCAGGGCGCATAAGATACAGTATGGAAGCAAAAATTGACAGAAAGTAAATCTGACAATTTAAGTAAAGATAACAGGATTAGACTTGTCCACTGCATTCCATACAATAAAAAGAGACATACTCCTACAGTTCCTTGATGCTACATATTAATAAATTGTGAATCATCCCCTTCCTTCTCAGCAACATGAAAATAGATACATGTATAAGAATAAACAATACAAGTACGAGTAAGAAATTCCCATTCTCCAGCAACATCAGAACACTTCAAGAAAACAGTCTGTCCCATTGTAATTATCTATTATCTTGAACAAGCATTAAGAGAATTGAGAAAAAAAAAGAAAGAAACACTCCAACAAGTGAAAATGAATGTTCATTCCAAATGAAGCAGCACTTATGGACGATGTAGATGTATCTGATTTGAACACATTGATATAGACCGTTCACCTGAAATATTGAAAGAATATAATCTTTTGTCAACATGGATAAAATGGAACTCACCAACCTGAATAGAGAAGAGGACAAATGCATAACAGTAAGAAAAAGAGGCTCAATGCTTTGGGTAAGGAAGACATCCTTTGAAGAAAGAGATAAATCAAAATGCCATGATTAAACTGACATATATATCTGACGATTAGGACATAGACCAAACTAGAGACAAAACTGAAACTCTATCGTACAATCAAGAAATCCATTCTGCTATACAACTGTGCATTGTGGGTCCTAAAAAAATATGATGAAGAAAACTAGATGCTATCCACAGAAAACAAATGACTAAAATGCGTGCCATACACTATCCAGTAAAAATAACAAGTAAATCTCTCTATGAAAAATGCAATGAAACACCTGTCTTACTCCAAGTTCTTGAAGGAAGATGGAAGCTTTTTGATCACATTCTAAGATGGACTCCAACATTCCAGCAAAGAAAGCCATTCAGTTTTATTTCATGAAGATTACCACTGACTAAAGAAGATTACCAATAACAAGCCTCTCAGTCATACTAAACAACAACCAAGATCATCGAAGGAAGAAAACTAGCACCACAAAGAGACCTTGAGGAACCAAGAAAAGTCCATGATTCCACATGATGACTGAAAAGATGTTGTTATAACTTCAAAGTCCTGCATAATTTGTCATTCGTTGGGTTTTATTTGTGAGTTGTTTTTTGTTTGTTTTGTTTTGTTGTTTGTTGTTTTTTTGCTTTATCTTTGTTTTGTTTTTTGTTTTCTTTATTGTTTTTGTTTTTGTTTTGTTTTTGTTTGCTCTTTTCTTTTTCTTTTTTTCTTTTTTTTTTTTTCTTGTTGTTGTTTGTTTTTTTGTTTTGTTTTGTTGTTTTTTGTTGTTTTTGTTTTGTTTTGTTGTTGTTTTTTTGGGGGGGATGTTTGTTTTTTGTTTTGATTTGTTTTTTGTTTTGTTTTTTAGGTGGTGGTGGTGGGGGGGGGGGGTGCTTTTCCTGGCCCATCATGTACATGTATACATAAAATTCATTTTAAGAAATCTTAAAAAAAGATAGAAAGTGTCAAATATTCTAAAAGAAAGTATACAAAAGCGACTAAATGTCCGTAAAATGTTTCCCAAAACTCGTTAGAAAGGATACAAGGTGATTAGTCACCCATAAAATGTTGGGTTAGAAAAATGTAAACTGTGTATTGCATAAGAAAAATCAAATTGGATATTGTCCTGCAACTTTCCCACCTGCCACTTTTTACACACCTCTCTTGACCGGCCGTATCCCACAACTGAAGAGCTGTGGTGTTGCCGTCAATTTCCAACATCTTTGTCTGGAAGTCCACCCCTTCAATGACAACCAATCAAAAATCAAACAATCAAAATTAAAATGCTCACTCGAAACTCCCTATAATTTTCTGAGTTTTTAAGTTCAATAAATCAAAATAAATAAGTTCTTCCATTTATGAGTGATCTCTTTGTGTCTTTCATTAATTGTAAATATTGAACAAGAATATACAGACTCAAGCAGTAAATAAATTCAATCTCCTTAACAGCGTTGAAAGATAGCAAAGGTTGTCAAACACTAAGATATCAAATAGATATGAAAGGATGAGAGGAAAGAATAGTCCTTGGTTGATGTTATCATCATTTTGTTTCTGGCTATCAACAAACATAATTGTGGTGCAAGAAGTCTATCCACTTTTTTCAAGCAATACCCTGATATACTTTCTTAATGTATTTCAACAGCTCCAATATGATGCCTTGACAATACTTACCTAAAGTTGAGCTTAGATTTGCCACAAATTTTCCCTTACAAAGACGAACAATAAAGGTAGATTTTCCAACAGCTGCATCTCCTGCCAGGGCAATTTTGTACATGCGGTCTGGCTCCTTGGACACTTTAACTGAGACAGGGGGAACCTGTATGGAAGACAGGTGAATGATGATGATGATGATGATGATGATGATGATGATGATGATGATGATGATGTTGATGAAGATGATGATGACGACGATGACGATGACGACAACAACAACGACGATGATGATGATATAGCAAAGGATAAATCAATAAGAAGTTATTTATTTAAGTTTATTATATGCGGTACATGCTCCATTTTGAAAAATATTTCTCTGACCACATTTTCAAAAATAGTGGATATAGTGTTCGGTGACAAACTTCAAATGAACCCACCATTAAACCCTCAAGACAAAAGTGTTAAATGAATGTAGATTAAACTTAAATCTGTACCACTTTAGGAATGGCAGGAAGCTGTCTTCTCAATGAACTACGACTAGAACGAGATGATTGGCTCATTACACTCTCTTCTCTGTTCATAGACCTGTGTCAGATGAAAAAATGGTCAAAATTTTAATCAAACTTAACACAGTATATATGATAGAATAGAAGAATCTTTGCATATTTCATCAAGTGAATTAAGATAAGATAAGATAATGCTCTATTCATCCTTTGATCAGAAATTTGGTTACAGACGTATATGTGAAAGATAATGTATTGTACATAGGAAGAATATAGATAGAAAATAAGTAAGTAATTTTTTCCTCGTTCCCCGTAACATGCACAACTGGCAATTTTCATATCTCTTGACCCAAGAATTTAAATTTTGTTATATGTGTTCCAGTTTGGTGCTATTTATGGAAAAATTTGGATCAATATTTTTTCTCATTGTCACAATTTTGGCTGTGAACCAGCCTTTTTCTTACTTTGTTGATTTCTCAGAAACCATTTGACATATAGAAAACAGATTTTGAAATAAGTGTAGTGTCATCAGCCTGTCTGAGATCAGTAAAACTATAACAATCTTAGTCACATAATGATACCATGTCATATCATATATCATATCATATTTTTGGAGGCTTATTAGATACTTTGACCTTTACATGCCCCAATCTAAAAAGTAACAGATAGACGAAAAACATAATTTTTCCGGGAGAGAAAGATTAAATATGCAGTCAATTATCAAACATGTACATAAAATCATGGAGTTCCCTGTCTACTGCATATTTGAAAGAATTTAGACTTAAGAATCTTTTGTTTCAAAATATAATTTGTTCCAAGTAGCTACTGTTCATGGGACAAGTGAATAATGCCATAAAGCTGAAGAAGTTCCCGAGACATATATTTTGTATTTATAATATATAAGTTTAAGGAATATTTTTTTTGTCATACCTATGACTTCGATTTGAACCCCGACTGCCTACAGATGCTGACCGTCTATGATCAGTTGACTTGCACATGACCTCAGTCTCTGGTGTTTCACCATCTGTGTCCATCTCATCATGGGATTCCGGCTGTGGAGAGGAGACAAAGAAATTCAACCATTCAAAATATATTTATTTCTCATTGTAGTGAGTCTAGGTTGGCCATGAGAGGTTCAGTATAATATAATGATAATAATAATGATAATAATAATAATAATAATAATAATAATAATAATAATAATAATAATAATAAAATAAATAATAATAATAATAATAAT
>JBCJKE010112651.1:0-10992 GCA_039654525.1 Melibe bucephala
GTCTCCTTCCTTTTCTTTTTTAACCTCAAACAATACCTCTCTGGCACCAGTATTCTTCCACATTTTATATTATCTGAACCTTCTAACATGACATTTTCAAGTACTAAAACATGATTTCCATACAGAGATCAGGTAAAGAGATTTTGAACAACCCATCTAGATCACCATGCTTTCATCAAAAACATATCAGTGATGGATTCTCTTTTGTTTTTTATTCCTCTCTATTCAGGATCACATACATTTCACCATTGGTCGCCAATCCTTCAACTTGAAACAGCTGGAAAATGCCACAGCTGCTTTCAAACACCTTCTCACAGATGAGAGCAAACAACCCACATCGCAGCAAGCAGCATTCCTGAGAGAATATCTCTTTGTCTATCGGGTTCGTTTCCTATCACAAAATTTGAAAATTATTAAAAACGTCATTACATTTCAGTTGATTATAGAACCCGTTTTATTTATTCTCAACCATTTGTTGATGAAAGACTTCAGGAAAGTCGTAGAATGTTTGTATTTGTTGAACTCTAGATGTTGCATCTTTCACGGATTATTTTAACAATGTCATGAGCCATTTCTCCTTGAGCCATTAATAGAAGTATTTTGAGATAGATAGGTGTCATTCATGACCATGATAATGCAGTCTGTCCGTAAAGATTTGGTTGAATGCATTTCTCCTGTTCCAGTTTTTTATATTCTTTGAAAGTTATCCGTCACTCTATAAATCCTACAAGGTTGCTTTGTAGAAGGTTATTATATACAAACACCTAACTTTAGCTTCTCACAATGACGTTATATTATGTCTCTCACAATGACATTATGTCTCTCACATTGACATTATATTTTATATTATTATAAGAGGAATGTTATTATGTTTTGAGTGAGGTCTTTAACTGCAGCAACATTTTATTCCAGCAATTACTGAATCAGGAAGAAAGGGACAACAGTTCTTATGGCCATCTTCCAGAACTTCCATTGCCTCTTGTTGATAGTAATGCAACCAAAGTTTTGTTGGCTTCTTCAAAAGCTCAAGAAGGTTTGTGCCTAGGAATATCTCATGCTTTTTTTTTTTTGTCCCACTATATATGCTTCTGTTTGCATTGCCTGTATATTAGAGAGAGGCTGACAGAAGGAAAGAAAAAGATTTAGGGAGGGGGATGAGAACAAACTGAGACAAACACACATATGAACAGAGACATACAGATTGGGCGATGTAAGCAATTATGCTTTAGATCAGAAGCAATTTTTAAAACTATATATTGAATTACATTTTCAGTCCAAATGGGGCAGTAAGCTTGTCAACCAATATTACCATGCACCAATGTGATTTTTGACATATCAGGTGTCACTCCCTTGCTTCGAGAGATTTTTTTCTTTTTCGGAAAATGAGAAATAAACATTTAAAAAAAAAATGTTTATATGACATACAAAACAAAAATCAAACTAGCTTGTAATTGAGGTTCATTTACTTTTCAAAACTATTCCTGTTGATAACATTCTTTTCATATGTCTTCATGTATTGGTAGATCTTGTTTGTTATTTTTTAATCTTTTTCATGCCATGACCACTTTTTTTCCAATCATCTCTTCACTCTTGATATATTTTTTTCTCAATCCGTCATTATAGCAGGGGTTTGTTGCTGGGTTTTTTTTTTCTGTTTTGTTTTGGGGGTTTTAATTGTTCAAAATAGGCATAATTTGGTCCAATTTATCTTAAAAAGATTGCCAAAGAAATGAGTTTGAGTAGGTTGAATTTGATCCGATTCTTCTGTATTTGATGTACAGCTGGAATATCAAGGTTTAGAATCTTGGTGTAATGTTTCTACTGATCATAAAGTTTCTTTTCAACTGTAACGTTTTTTCTTATGCCAAGGGTTTTAAAGACATCCATCCCTTTTTTGGAAAGTAAAAACCAGCAAAATCCAAACAATGCAAAATAAAAACTGACAAGGAAAAGGTTTCTTCAGCTTTAAGCCATTCTCTCATTCTCTTTTCAAAAATAGGTCAACCAGGGAAGAAAGTGCCAGCTTCAGGTATTTGGTTCGATACTGATATGGAAACTATCTCGAAATGGAGCATCCTGGAGGAGAAGGTTCTACAAGGCTCAAAACCAAGTCCGCAACTCTTTATGGACACAACAGACAATAAATCCAACCCCGTGGCTTTTGTAGGAGGTGATAAAAAGAAAAACAACCTGTACCTTCATTGAAGTTTTGCCTGAAAATGTAGTATTATTCAAAGCCTGTAATTGTTACACCATTCAGTGGATTTCTGCTTTTTTTGTTTTCTTAATTCTGCTGAAAAATTGTTTCCGCAAACAAACATGAAAAAAAAAATCAAAGTTTAAAACAAAAAAATCATTCTGGTCCCTTTTTTGGACAGCTTACCATGTCTTTACAAAACTTATCATCACTATTATTGTGATTTTTTAGGAAAAATGTGCATGCCTTCTCTGAAATGAGGTCAAGCCATCGTTAACTTAACAATAGAGTTTTATGTAGTGAAAATTTGGTCAGAGCAAAAAAGTGTGTTCTTAAACAAAGTGTTTACTGGTAAGGCCTGCACTTGGCAATGTCAACAGTTGCAGAAAACAAAGCACTGATATTCTTGCCAAGTTCTGCTTCACTTTTGTACATCTTTGAATAAAGGAATGTTTTCAGGTTTAATTGTGTGATTTCTTGACTGATTGAGGTGATGAAAATGGCGATAAAAACTTACAAAAGTTATAAAAATGTTATTTAACTTGACAAGTTTTGTTGTCAATATTATTCAGACACACTTAATAATGTCTCACCATACTGTCTTTTATGTTGAAAGTTAGAAGTGTCTTGTTTCCCTCCCTTTTTATAAAATTGCAGAGCCAATCAACATCCAGCTTTCTGTGGACAATCCCCTACAAGTGATGCTAGTTCTGTCAGATGTCTCTCTGTTGTGGACCTTTTTGCCCAGCATCCAGGGTCCTGACCCACCTCAGGTCATTTCGAATGAAATGACCACTGGAGTCAAGGTCTGGTATTAATGTTTTATTTGTAAACCTTAACTCAAAAGGGGCTTCTTTCTTTCTGTGTAAGATTCATAACTTGAAAACAAAAGCTTGTTTGTGACATATATATATTTGTCCGTGTGTATAGCATCCACCACACACTGATTTCTATGTCTTAAGATAATAAAGTTTCATCCATTTTAAAATTGTTTTACATTTTTATTATTTGTGAACAGAATGTGAAATCAAAAAAATAATTTTGACAAGTTGTGGTTCAGTAACTATTATGATTTATCAATAAATGATGGATCGAGTTCATGGCAGAAATGATAGCTGTTGATATGCGTAAAATGGCATTTGAATTATGTGAATTTAGGAACTTAAAAAACTGTCACATATTTCTCTTGTATCTTTTGAATTTTGATGTAAAGAATGGAAATCATTGTTTGTAATCCTTCATCTTTTTACAGAATAGTCTAGCAGATGAAATTGTTCAAACGTCTGTGATTAAAGAAGTGATTGTGCAAGGAAATCAAAGCGAAGATGTGAGTGCTTTTTTTTTTTTTTTTGTAGTCATATAATCATGTCTAAACAAGGTAATTATGTAAAATGAGCACGAAAAAAAAAAGGTTGAATTGTTATCCTTTATCATTTTCGTCTTCAAAAGTAAAGATCTCTAATTATTCTCCCTGAAGTTGAAATTTGTATCATTCATCACTTTTGATTTTGCCCTTTCAGCTTTCAACAAGATCTCAGCCATAAATTGAAAATCATCAGCAACTTACAAATCTTACTTTACAATCAGAAATATGTTGTTATATGTTGCTATTTTCATTTGGCTAATTTTCTTTTGTTTTGTGGACAATGGAAATAAACAATGGTATAAAAGCTATATTGAAAGGGTTTCTCAATCTCGTTGATGTTGCAAGGAATGATGATCAACTATTTTTGACAAAACACAATTACAAACAAATTGTGATACAAATGAAAAATTTGTTAATGCCTTTTTTAAAAAACCAGGCAGATTCTTTGATTTCTTCAAAAAATTCATAAAGGGACTTATATCTTTCTCTTTTACCTTCTGCTGACAGATTCAACTGACCTTGACCCCTCGTCAACCAGGCCAACTCCGAGTTGTAGGTCTGGCCTACAATCTTGGCACAAGCTCATTAGCCCAAAATTCCCAGCTGCAGCAGGCAGTTGGACAGAGTTTTGGCAATCAGAACAAACCCAGCTATACTAGTAGTGTTTTTGTACGAGGCAAGCAAAAGCTTGAACCACAGGGTCCCCGACTCAACGGGACCAAGGAGGAAAGGACTCAGAAGATCTATGGGCCGGATCGTAGATTGGATTTGTTGGTGCATGAGGAAATGCCACGACTTCAGGTAGGGATTTTCATCCGAAATGAATGGCATTGAATGGAGATACATTAGCATGACAGCAAAGAACGCCAAAATGATGAATGATTGTTATATGGGACGTAGTCAACATGTTAGATAATTGTGAAAAAATGATACCCAAAATATATTGAAAATTTTAACTGACAAATTATAAACTTTAAAACTTTCAATGTTTGAATTTAACATAAACTTAAAACATGTGCATTGCATTCTTTATCTCTCTCATTATATTTGTTCAAAGGTACACTGAAGATTCTTTTTCTTTCTCTTGACAGGTTACATTCTGTGATTTTCCAGAAAATGTTCTGTGTGGTGAGGTGCACTGCATCGAAATTGAATTCTCAAATACTGGTTGCAGTGCTCTTCATAACTTAAAAGTCACCTCTTCCCATCCACGATTTTTTACCTTTGGTAGCAGCGAGGATTTGCCCAAATACCCCTATGTCTATCAGATGCGTTCCCCCGATTGCAGCTCTCTCAGCTCAACATTGACAAGTATGGTCTCTGAAAAGGACTCCTACACATCCGTTCCAGAGATTTTGAACATTCCTCTGCCCAAGGGAGAACTCCAGCCAGGGGAGAGCATTACAGTTCCATTCTGGTTACGAGGCGATGATATTGGTGGTGTACATGAGATGGACTTTTTGTTCTATTATGAGCCAGTAAAGCATTCCTCCAATATAAGGTAATTATATATATAATAGTCACTCATTCACATCAAAAAACCCTAAAAACTCTAAAAAGTATAAAGAAAAACATACTGGATCTTTTAAAATCTTTTTCTCTTGCCCACCTACAGTGTGTCATAGCTTAGCTTTGTCTCAAAATAGAGTCCTCAGAATTGTAAATATCGATAGAATGTGACCCTTGAAATAAATTAATTAGCTTTATTGCACCACTTTACATTCCTTTTATAAGACGATGGTTAAACCATATTCTTTGATCAAACTAGCACAGGCTCTCCAAGAATTGGACTTTTTTCATTTTAAATTCCAGTACAACTTGATTTTGTTGTTGAAAAGAAAAATCATTTCTGTTGTGTATTTTGCCTTGAGTGCTATTTTGCTAACAGGATCTGTTTGTGTGAGTGAGGGATTTGCATCATAACATCAAGTTGTTGTTTTTTGTTGTTGCTTTTTTTGCTGGGTTTTGGGGGGGGGTTGATTTTTGGGGGTTTTTTTTGTGGGTGGGGGGGGGGGGGCTACTCCTTATCATAGTTGCCCAAGTCTTTCTCTTGAATTTGGGTTTTTGATTGCAAGTGTCAGGTTTTTCCTTCTTCTGTGGTTTAACATTCATTTTTCTTTCTTCAAAATTGAAATAATATTCAAAACTGTAAGATTTTTTACTGTTGTTTTGGGTTTTTTTTTTCTCCTGCATAATTTTTAAAGCAATTAAAATTATTTACTTTTCAAAAGTTACCATGTGGATGTACTTTTATCTTATAGGGTAAAATGAGACTCTTAGATCACAGCCCATTGTGGATCAGATTTATTGTTGTTTTTATTTAATGTTTTCTTTCACCCAGCATTGTAATGCCTTTCATATTCTTCAGTACATGTAGAATCCATTTGCATTTAGCATTAACTTTCCTGAGACAGTATGAATCATCATTTTGCCCCTCTCTTTGACTTCATATTTCAGGCACCGTGTTGTGAGACACAGAGCAGTTTTAAATACAGTAGAATCCTTGAGTGTCAGAGCTTGTGTGTCAAGACCAGGAACATGTGTAAATGGAACTCGAGACCATGGTCTGAATTCATGTATTTTTGCATGTGAATTAGAGAATCTGAGTCAGGTGAGAGCTGCTTTAATTTGTTGATTGTATTTGAAAGATACTCCTTATCATAGTTGCTTAAGCTCAATGTTGTTCAACACAGGAAGCACCACTTTCATTGATTTCCTTACGCAGATTCAACATTCCTCTCATGTTGACATAATTTTCAAGTCGCATTTTTTTTCTTTATGATAATGTTTATGAATGCTCAACTCTTATGTTGACATGAGACTTCCTCAACATGTATTTTTTAAGTACTGCCGAGTAAGTGTATAGATGTCCACAATGCCAACAATGTATCAAATCGCATAGGCCTTAGACAAAGAATGATGAGTGGTTCTTGCTGAGTGATGAAAGTGGCATCCTCTGACAAGTAATTAGTGGCCATCTGATCTATTTAAAAAGCTTAATTTCCACCAATTTCAAATTCAAAGCGTGCATTTAGTCGATGTAGCCTGCATTTACAGTATACTGATTATATAGGGGAAAATCCGTCATGGTGCTTAGCTGTTCATATCCCCAAAGTGTGCTTTTATCTGGCATGCGTTTAACCGGTTACTACTGTTTATATTCATTCCCTTATCTCCCCTCCTCCTCCTCCTCTCTCTCTTTCTATCCTTCTCTCTCTTTCTATCCCTCCCTTCTCTCTTCCTCCCTCTATATCTCTCTTTGTGATATATTCCAACGTGGCTAACATTGATTGGTGTATCCGATGGTAGCTATTGTACCAGAAGGCATGGTATCATTATACTAATGTTTGTGGATGGTCATTAGTCATTGAAAAGAAGAAGTCATTCTTCAGAGAGGTTCATAAACTTTTCCGTCATTTTATTTAAAGTCGTAGATTGGAGGTAAGGATCGCCATTCAGGGAGTCATTATATTATATTATATGAAAAGTGCTAAGTATTGTTTGCTTTTTTTGTCTGCCTATTGATTTTGTTTTGTTGTTTATTATTTTGGGGTCTTTTTTTAGGGGGTCAGGAGAGGGAGGAGAACAAATGAAGCTGAATGATATATTTTTTTATGAAGATGTTGATAAATTTTATTTTTATGTTAAAAAAAAACAAAACAAAACAAAACAGGTTCAAGTCCAAAGGCCCCATGTGCAGGAGTTGCAAGTCACTCAAGTATCTTGTGTCAGCCCATGCTGGACACTGGTCAGCCTAGGTGCAAGACATCAGACAGGTTGGTTGCAAATAGTAAAGAAGGAAATGCACTTTTCCAAGCCAGTTCACTTTGAATATTGATGAATATTATTGCAGTCTAAGACATCTTGTTTAATGTACCCCTCAGCATTTCTATCATAAAGCGGTCTGGGGCATCCCTATTGAAAAAAGGGGGAGTAAGCAAAAATGTTATAGTACCCCCTTTTTGTTCATTAAGAAAAGCTAGTGCTAAATGTTGATGCAGATCTGACCTTCCGGTCTTTGTTCATTATTAAGTCACATTTTCTAACCTCAACTCCTCAACTACACCACTTCCAGCTATGAAATTTTTTACAAAATTAAAAAGTTACTTGGTCTTTATTGGAATTTATCATGATTTTTTTTAGACCTGCTAGATTATGATCAACATTTATTGATCTCTGTAAAATGGAAAACAGGCACATTGATATAAATGTATGTATATTGCTATTTTTTAAAAGAAACAGAACCATTTTAATTTTTCTGTAGAGAGTAGGCCTAGACTTGAGAAGGCCACTAATAATTTGACTTAAGGTTTGAGTATAGCGTATATATTGTCGATTCTGATTCTATCTGTGCTTTTGCTTCTGATCACCACCACTCAGTTGAGCAGATGAATTACTCTAGTCCTGGCTAGTGTGGAGATTGTATAGAATGTCTCCTCATTTTAAAATCCGAGAGTAATCTGAGCACTCAGCTAGTTTGTTGTTTTTTTTTATGTAGTTAATAAAGTGCTTGCAATTTACAGAAATATATTTTATGACAATATAGAAAACTTATAAAATGATGTTACCTTTACTGATGAAATAACTGTCAATTGAATTTTCTTGAATATGAAGCGTAAAAGACTTTCCAGGAATCTTGTTAACCTGTCTATACCACTCTATCCTATTCATCCTACTTTACTTTCTTTTTTCTCTTTTTTTTTTCTTTTAAACCAGGTGTGAGATTAGGGAGTCGAGAGACTTTACAATTAGTAATGAAAGGTCTCAAACAAGATCAGGAGAAAGGTGAGTTTATCTGAGAGCATTGTCAGTATTTAGCCAAAAAGAGTTATAACAGAATTGATGCCATCCTCATGATGGATTTCACATGTGTAGGCAAATTCTGTAACTTTTGGAACATGTGGTTGTAGCATTATTGGTTTGGTAAGCCCAGACAGACATTAAGCTAGACCACATCATACGATTCAGACCAACCTCCCGTAAATCCTCTCCTATGCACACAGAACGGGGTTGTAGCTATTGCCAAGTAAACATTATCATGGATTGCACTTTCACTGTGTGTAAGTGTGAATATATATGTGTGATTGTGTGTGTAGCTTAGGGTAGCAAGCCATAAAATCCGGAAAAAAAAGAAAAAGACAAACAAAAAGAAAAAACCCAAAAAGCTATATAGAGTATAACAACTAGTATTGGTGTTTCACAGTGCCATATCAGAGATCTAGTTACTGCTAAGGCCATTGTCATTGGATTTGACTGTAGTTATTCATGCTTTATTTTTGTTATAGTGACATGTTTTAAATGCGAAATAGAAAGGTTGTGACAGTTTTGAGAACTGAAATTCAACAAAATTCCTTTGATACACATTTGATTGGATTGTCCAAATCTCTGTTAATCAGAACTTATAAGAAGAGTTCTTGTGAATTATGCCAAACAACTATGTACTTGAAAATGAAGAGAAGTCATGATATGGTACTTTCCTCTCATAGAATTCTCCCTTTTTGCCATCCTGTTATAATATATAAGCTTTGCCATATTTTATAGATGAATTCTGGTTTTCCAATGTGGATAAATATAGATTGCCTTCATCCCTAGTCGTTGAGGAGAATCAGTATATTGAAAACAGCATGCACCTTTCACTTTGACAACTATTTTTTCATGTCAGTCCTGCAACATCAATTCTTTTTAAATTTTTTATGAACGAATATAAAGCTCTCCATCTGTATTCATGAAGTAAGGCACTAATATATGGATTTATTAGGGACTCCAATGACATTTTTATCTTTTTTTTTTCATGAGTTCATTGGGTGACTTTGTATTTTGCGCTGGTGAAATCTTTATGGAAAATATTTTATGATATTCCAGATTCAGACAAACTTATCTTCAGTGAGGTCGCATTTGACAGAGATCAGGTAAACACCTCCTGCAGTCCTTGCTCAGATTTCTTCATTAGGAGTTGGTTACGACATGAGCAACTAAAAAAGTCCAGCTCAGACCTAGATACCAAATTGGCAGCCTACCCACCCACAAGGAACCTTTCAACGACCAAGAGGGGTGAAGCGACTGCCTGCTTTCAGTCTCTAGAATCCGCCGTGCTGCTGAACCTCACTCTTGTGTTTTTGTGGAAGGCCTATGTGGTCCAAGAAAGCGGTCAGATGAACATCGTGGTAGGTCAACATCATGTCCATGTGGACCGACTCAACACCTGTGCCATGTCTTACCCACTTCCACCAGTCATATCCATCAATAAACTACCTCTCAAGTTTAAACGCCCAGTGGAAGAGGAGAGCCTCCCGGCGCCTAGTCCAGAGATCACCACTCGGTTGGTGACCTACTCCTTCAGTCATTGCCATCAGCTTGAGTTTTCTTTTCACAAAGGTCTCTGTGTTGTACCGGTCATGTTGACCATCCAGAACCACACCGACAGAGAGGTCAATGTAGTCGTTGACACAAACAAATCCCCGGAGATTCTAAACCCCACCAACGTTGCTGAAGACTCGGCCGTCTCTAGCCAGCTGCCCTCCCATGCCACTCACAATGTACGATGGGTGGGAATGACCCAGGCGTATTTGACCCTGGCCAAGGGACAAAACTCCCAGCTTTCACTAAAGGCTGGGTTGACCCGTCCTGGAACATACAACCTGAATTGTCTTTCCGTTTTTGTGACTTACAGCACAGACCAATCCCAGATGATTTTACAGAAGCATGTGACCCCAAGTATTGTGACTGTCGTTGATGTGTCATCATGATACTCTATTTTTATTTAATGATATTTATTTAAATATGCATATATATATATATATAAGATGTTCATGCTTAATCCATGTGGCAATAGGAATATTTCAGAATGAGTTGCACTTGAAAGAATTGTACAATTCCCTTCATTTTTTTTTTTTTTTTTTTTTTTTTTTTTTTTTTTTTTATTAATTGATCAAACATGAGCTTCCAGTGATGAAAGGCAATTACTTCTATTACACAATGAAAGCCCATCACTCTAGTTAAATTCGGTTTGGAAAAAAAATTGTCAGGGTCAGGAGGACTGACGCAGACTTGGTGAACAAGTTCTGGTTTGTTTTGTTTTTTTTCTTCCCTCTATACATACCTTTTCCCATGTTGAATTACCATCAATTGTATAGGATAATATTGATATGAAAATGTAAAACAAAAGAGCCCAAAACACTGATTTTGAAAAGAAAAATATTCTTAGAAATCTTGGTATTGAACCAGCTTTGATGACTAACAGAAAATACACAGGAAGTTTTTGTTCTGGTGGGGTTTTTTTTGTTTTGTTTTTGTTTTATTTTTTTGTTTTTTTTTGTTTTGTTTTGTTTTTTGTTTTTTTGTTGTTTTTTTTTGGTGTTTTTTTTGTGTGTGTGTGTGTGTAGTTTTTAGTTTTGCAGTTGTTTTGTATTGAGTTTTTGTTAGTTTTTGT
>JBCJKE010112762.1:0-10992 GCA_039654525.1 Melibe bucephala
ATGTATGTTTGTGCTGATGGGGCTTTAGAATCCAATTGCATGTATATTCTCACAGGTTCATTTAAACAGTAACTTAAATATACAATATTAATATTAGCAACATGCAATACTTCAAGTACTAGCAGCAGTGATCAGTCTTTTAACTTCGACGACTTATTTCACGTCTGCCAGAAATACCAATCAATGGCGTTAATATTATATTATAGGAATTACAAAAATCATTCTTATACATACATTGTACTTCATGTACAGGTATTCTTCTTCTTCCTCTTTCGACGCATCCCGTTTGAGATCGCCACAGCGGATCCTTCTTCCCCAACAAACCCTGTTCATCGCATCCTCCTCACTCACACCAGCTGCCACCTCTACCTTCCTTCATTCCATCCATACACCCTCTTTTCGGTCTTCCCCTTTTCCTCCCACCCGGAGGTGACAGTTCCAGCATTCTCTTAGTCTTACCAATGTACTCTTCATCTCTCCTCTGAACATGGCCAAACCATCTTAATCTAGCTTCTCTCACATTGCCTCCAAACCTGGCTATGTGTACATTCTCACTAACGTGCTCATTTCTGATCTTGTCCAATCTCGTTACACCCATTGTCAGACGTAGCATTAGCATCCTCATTTCAGCCACAGCCACAGCTCTAATCCCTGCCGTTTTGTAAGTGTAAAGTGTAGCGGTTTCTAGACCTTACATCATTGCTGGGCGGACAATTGTCTTTTATTATAACATCTCCCTTTCAGTTTCCTAGGCATCCTTTTATCCCACATGACACCTGGTACTCTTATCCATCAATACCATCCTGCGTTCACCCTCTTCCTTACTTTACTTCTACAATCACTATTACTATTACATGTACTATGGGCCGTTGATCCCAGATACTTAAACTCACCTAGCCTCTTCACCCACTCGCCTTGTAACAGAATTGTGCCTCTATTCTTCTCTTCGTGTAGGTCCATGTCTTACTCCTGCTGATCCTTATTCCTCTTTTTTTCTAGTGCATTTTGCCACTTCTACAGATTCACATCGATCTCTTCCTCACTGCTGAGCATAAAATGTCGTCAGCAAACACCATTGATCATGGAGTGTCTTGTCTGATTTCTTCTGTTAACCTATCCATCACCATTGTAAATAAGAAAGGGCTAAGAACAGATCCCTGATGTAACTGTAACCCAGCCTTCCTCTCAAATCCATCTGTGATACAGTGAATCCTATTGTGCATCTGATTGTTGTCGTACTGTCTTTATGCATTCTGTACTACTCTAACAATAACATGACTCTCTGCCACAACTTACTTTCTCATACATACCATTATAATTCTTCTCTCCTATCATAGGCTTTCTCCAGATCAATGAACACACAGTGTAAATCCTTTTGACCCTCCCTGTACTTCTCCATCAACACTCTCACAGCAAATAATGCATCTGTTGTACTTTTTCCTGACATAAATCTGTAATACTGTTCACATATTTTCACTTTTCTCAGCCCTGTCTCAACAACTCTCACTCTCCCATACCTTCATATTGTAGCACGTCAACTTCATGTACGTGTAATATGATATGTAGTCTTTGGACAAACCTCAACTTTAATTTTAATGCAGAACTGGTTAACACTATCGAAGACTTGTACACTGTACACGTATCGCTTTGCTTTTTCATCTCTTGTTTTGTTTTGTTTGTGTGTTGGTTGGTTATTTATTTATTTTTTGCCCTTTTAATTTCCTGTTTGTTTTGAAATTCGTATTATGAATGCTTCCATCTGTGTGTCACTCAAGACAAGAGTGGATTTTTTAAGAACAGAATTCAATCCCTTTATTACTATTCCTGCCTAGTACGAACACAATGGCTATGGGCAATGTGTGTTTGATTATGGTCTATTCCCGAAAAAGATTTGAATTTGAATGACCTAGATGTTAGTTGACTGTATATCATCATGTTTCTGTATTTAGTTGACGCCTAATGACCTATCGTTATATTTCTGTTTTTAGTTGACGGTTTAATCATCTATCGTGATGTTTCTGTATTTAGTTGACAGTCTAAAGGTCTATCATCGTGTTTCTGTTTTTAGTTGTCGGTCTCTAAGTCTATCATCATGTTTCTGTATTTAGTTGACGGTCTAAAGGTCTATCGTCATCAAAGATTTTAAAAACTATGACTTTAAAATCTTTGATCATCATATTTCTGTATTTAGTTGACGATCTAATGATCTTTCATCATGTTTCTGTATTTAGTTGACAGTCTAAAGGTCTACCGTTGTGTTTCTGACTTTCTGATTTTAGTTGTCGGTCTCTAGGTCTACCACTACCATCATAATTCTGTTTCAATTGATGGTCTGTCATCAGGTTTCTGCATGCACAGTAGATGGAAATAATCCCACCCCCCTCTCCCTTTCCATCTGTGCCTCAACTCTGATAACAATTAAGACAAAAATGCAAATGATATTATCTACCCTTGAAAAGATTAATAATGTGAAAACGTATACCTATTCATGTGAAAATTATGTTGTTAAAAGACAAAACACGGACAGACAACTCTAATTCAAAGCTTTCTTTCAAAACAAGAGAGTGAGGCAGATTAATATATATTTATCACAATGTTTTTATAAAATAAAAAAACAACATTTTTACACTTAGATAAACACAATACATAATACACAAATAGTATACCGGTATAAAAATACCCGTACTTATAAGTCATAATAAGTGTCAATGAGTGTCTACTTTTCAAAAAATATAAATTTGTGTCCGCTTGTATTTATTGGCAGCACATTGTAGATGAAGAATGCATTTGGTGGGTTAAGTTGTACGGGCAATTCCACCAGGCAATGAGCCTTGATTACATGTCTTTATCAGATATTGAACACAATACAAAATTTACTAGTGTCCCATGAAACTTGTGTGTTACATCAAGTTCATTTCATATATATTCCATAACTTCATCTAGACATTAAAGACCCCTTTGTTTATTTAGGGCCTTTCCTGTCACAAATCCGGCCCATGATACTGTCTATAGTCACCATTGGATGACCTGACCTCACAGCCGTTTGCTTCCTAGTCGCCCGACTGGGACGCCTTGGCATCTTCTCATCATATCCTGTTGGTGATTTCCCTCCATCGGATGAGATCAGTTTATCATACAAAAATAGATTCACATCAAACGAGGACCCTGTTTAACACCACAATAAATGGTTGCAGGGGCCAGATTCAATTACTCAATTCAAATTCAAAGCTATAAAAAGGTGCATATTACTAGAGAGAGATTTTGAGCCCTATTTGCCCACTGATACTGCCATTTTAAAACTCATTAATGTCTGTCTGTTGACGGTTTTTAGAGCACTGCTAAACTGATAACGTCGGACTTCATATAATACAATTGTATGATCTGACCAACTAATCAATGAGATCATGAATGTGATAGAAATAAGAATATGAATTCAAATTGATAGAAATTCAGGATAGATCATTTTTCTTGTTGTTTCTTCACCTTTGCCTTTGATTTTCAATATCATGTCCATCACATTTATCAAATCTGGATCGCACTGTCTATGTGGAATTCCAAAACCTATTCACCATAATATCCATTTATCAACTGCATTGTTGCAAATAAAAAGTATAATGCATTATTTCCTTATGTTCAAGACTTGTCATGGTTTTTTGCATCTTCTTCCCATGTATATGGAGGGCAATTGCTGTGAGCTGCGGAAGAAAAAAAAACCCCAGTCAAATATCAATAGACGATCAACTCCCCAGCTCTGATATGTGCCACTAGCATGATACATCATAAAATTAAAGGACAGAAGAAGTTAATCAAAAGCTATCTGGATAAGGCCTACAGGATGAACAGATATATCAAGCTTATGTGCTTGGGTTAAAAAAAAAGAAAAAAGAAAAGAGAAATGAAAGAGACACAGTCAACCTGTCCCCTGTTAAACCATCATTATCTCATACTTCCTGCATCTCTGCCGTGGTACAGATCTACCATAATGCCAAGCTAATAATAGCACTGACTTTCCTTTGGTTCAAGAATTTGCAATATAAAGAAGTTTCACAGCAAATTGTCAACTAAGTAAGTACGAACTACAACAACGAAAGACATACAGTTTTGTCCAGAAGCCCAAAAAGAAATACACACAGAATCAATTCTATAAAAATAAAGTGTAAAATTTTCAGTGTCATCATTATTTGATTGACAGATCTGTGTATATAGCCCAAAAAGATAATACAATGTATGAGTACATGTGTATGAATTTAATTTATTCAATTAAATGATTTGTGGTGATTGGAAAAATCAAACAGGACAGCATTTTGTATGGTCCTCAGATTTTCCATTATCTTTTATATGAAAGGAATATGTTTAGTTTTTAACTCTGCATTTATACATCTCTTTGAATAAAGTTAACTGCTTTACTGAAGATTTGTTATCAAGTTTTAACTCATTGAAGACACGGTCACCACTTATAGCCAGCGTATCTGACTGCTGGAGATTTGCCAGCCGTATACTGCCACCCTGTTTCCACCCCATCCATCATTAGAGATACCTGGCACACAAGGGGTGTAACTAGGAAATGAAAGTCAAACCTGATGTTATTCTTACATCCCTTACAGCTCACTGGCCCCTTTGCTCAAAGTTCAAAGTCTGTTTATGGATGTATGACACATGTACAAAAGTAAAAACACGCTTCTTTCCAAATTTTGATTTTCAGCTTCTATGTTATAAAAGTTTATGTTTGATATGCAAAGTGTGTCATAAAAGTTTGCATGACCGAAAAGTTGAAACCACTACATAGAGTCTCTCACAAAACTTATTTGTCTATGCCCCTCAAACTTTCAGCTGTGTAAAATTACATACGTGGAATCTCTAAGACGGGAGAAGAATAAAGACTCTGCCCTGCGTCCACTTTTAACGTCTCTCCCGTAATGAAGCTGGCAGCGGGGGAGAGGAGAAAGCAGACAGCACCAGAAACCTTTTGGAAATGAAAAGCAATGGAACATATAGAAAAATTTTGGAAACGAAAAATAATAGAACATGAAGTCACAGAAACATTTTGGAAATTAAAAAAAGAAAGAACATATAGCCATAAAAATTAAAAAGATATCTTGTTAAAGAAACAATCATAATAGTTTCTGGTTATAAGAAGTTTTAAAAATTAATTTGCATTTATGGTTAAGACAATGCACTGTTCAGCTTGATTATAACTTGACTGTCATTATCAGAAATAGATGCATGTTTTTGCCTAAAAAATATACATGTAAATCACAAAATAGGAGGATTACAATTTTTTTTAGTAAGAAAACGATTTCATTCACTTCTTTAAGCTAACAAACAGTCATTCTGCCAAACCTATACTGACCCAGTCACACTTAGACTCACCCCGTCTAAGTGCCATGTACATTGTCACACTTACACTCTCACTGTCACACTTACAGTCACCTTGTCAAACTCACACTCATATTGTCAAACTAACATTTATCTTGTCATATATATATACAATCACACTATCAAAACCTCATATACATAGTAAAAACCTAGTGCATGTGCTTTGTAAAACCCACATGTGCTCTATAAAAACTACATGTATCCTTTAAACCTACACATGCCCTGTAAATTCCACATGCGCCCTGTAAAACCCACATGCGCCCTGTAAAACCCACATGCGCCCTGTAAAACTTACACCTACACATGTTCTGTAAAACCTACACATGCCTTGTAAAACCTACACATGTCCTGTAAAACCTACACATGTCCTGTAAAACCTACACATGCCCTGTAAAACCTACACATGCCTTGTAAAACCTACACATGCCTTGTAAAACCTAAACATGCCTTGTAAAACCTTCATGTCACTTGTAAAACCGACACATGCTTTGTAAAACCTACACATGCCTTGCAAAATCTACACATGCCTTGTAAAACTTACATATGCCTTGTAAAACCTTCACATCACTTGTTAAAACCTACACATGCCTTGTAAAACATACACATGCCTTGTAAAACCTACACATGCCTTGTGAAACTTACACATGCCTTGTAAAACCTACACATGCCTTGTAAAACTTACACATGCCTTGTAAACCCTACACATGCCTTGTAAAACGTACACATGCCTTGTAAAACCTACACATGCCTTGTAAAACTCACACATGCCTTGTAAAACCTACACATGCCTTGTAAAACCTACACATGCCTTGTAAAACCTCCACATGCCTTGTAAAACCTACACATGCCTTGTAAAACCTACACATGCCTTGTAAAACCTACACATGCCTTGTAAAACTTACACATGCCTTGTAAAACCTACACATGCCTTGTAAAACCTACACATGCCTTGTAAAACCTTCACATGCCTTGTAAAACTTACACATGCCTTGTAAAACCTACACATGCCTAGTAAAACCTACACATGCCCAGTAAAACCTTCATATGCCTTGTAAAACCTACACATGCCTTGTAAAACCTTCACATGCCTTGTAAAACCTACACATGCCTTGTAAAACCTACACATGCCTTGTAAAACCTACACATGCCTTGTAAAACTTACACATGCCTTGTAAAACCTACACATGCCTTGTAAAACCTACACATGCCTTGTAAAACCTACACATGCCGTGTAAAACCTACACATGCCTTGTAAAACCTACACATGCCTTGTAAAACCTTCACATCACTTGTAAAACTTACACATGCCTTGTAAAATCTACACATACCTTGTAAAACTTACACATGCCTTGTAAAACCTACACATGCCTTGTAAAACCTAAACATGCCTTATAAAACCTTCACATCACTTGTAAAACCTACACATGCCTTGTAAAACCTACACATGCCTTGTAAAACTTACACACGTGCCTTGTAAAACCTACGCATGCCTTGTAAAACCTACACATGCCCTGTAGAACCTACACATGCCCTGTAGAACCTACACATGCCTTGTAAAACCTACACATGGCTTGTAAAACCTGCATTCGCCATGTAAAACCTGCATTCGCCATGTAAAACCTACATGTGCCCAGTAAAACCTACATGTGCCCAGTAAAACCTACATGTGCCCAGTAAAACCTACATGTGCCCAGTAAAACTGACATGTGCCTAGTAAAACCTTCACATGCCCAGTAAAACCTACACATGCCCAGTACAACCTACATGTGCATAGTGAAAGCTACATAACCTTTGCAAAATTCCAAACTCACCTCTTCTACTTTACCAAGCCGATGATAAGGAATTTTCTTCCTGTACATTTCAAAAACATCAGTTTGGTAGTTGGCTGCTGCTGTGTCTGAATAAATAGTTCCCTGCATGGTGAAACATAAAGAGAATGATGCTTGCCTCACTCATATTCATGCCTTGTTAACACTAACAAAGGGTGTTACACAGGCTGCTACCACTACCAGCCAATGAAGAAATGTTGGGTTTTTTATTGGGTGAAAAAGATACATCACCTTCTAGTATCAATGATCAATTTTGAATAAAAATAATATTAATTATGAAGAATATTATGGTGAAAATATTCAACACATATTGTTACTCATATAAACTAGAGGCAAAAGAAAAAATAGGCCAACTGTAAGCATGCTACCTAATTAAAAAATTATTTGTAACTCTAGCCACTTCTCATACTCTTTGCTTATTGGTAATATCAATACTCATCATCATAGTAATGCAATTTCTTTTCTTTCAAACATGCAAATGGTAATAACCTTTCAAACGTTACTATTTTTACTGCAAGAAAAATGGCAAATGCTGAAAAAGGGAATTTAAAAAAGTCAAAGGAAATGGGGGAAAAAAAGGAAAAGAAAAACTTACAGGTGCGACACTGTTGACTCTTATACCCTTATCCACCCATTCAAGGGACAAAGATTTCGTCAAATTATCTACTGCAGCTCTAGCAGCACCAGTGTGACTGTAAAAATAGAACAGTGAAGCTATTATTGCAATTTATTAATATCCATGAATATCTAGCTTCCTTTATGAAAACAATGGCATCAACAGGACGAGGAAGAAAAATTTGATTCTCAAAATGAAAATACATGCATAAACTTTGGTTATTAGCACATTTAAATTCATGAAGATTGCCTCAAATTCCACGCATGCAAAATGAAGCTAACATACATTTCATTCAAAATTATAAATAAAAACAGGAACTCTCAAAATCAGTCTTCTGTGTAGAGTATAACAAAGCTATCATGATTTTTGTTAACTTGACAGTTGTTGGAAAAAATTGGTCTTACCAAAAGCACTGATATCATGGTATTTATGTATTACCATTGATAGTGAATGTTAAAAAGCCTAAAAACAAATCAAGACAAAACTTAATGTATCTTTGTAAACATCAATCCTGTAGTTACCTCATAAGAGGGAAGCCTTTCCACATATCAGCAATAATGTTGACAATAGCACCACCATGGTCTTTCATCCAGTGTTTATAAGCTGAAAGAAAGACAAAATAAAATTTTACTGTTTAATTTTGAAAGTTAAATTAACAAACCAACTTATACTCCAATTTTAAAAGCCATGAGAGAAAAACTTGATGGACAAAGACACTGTGTTTGATATGCAGACATGACAGAAAAAGGCTCTTAAAATATACATTACAGATCTATTACAAATACATACTACAGGCAATAGAGAAATTGGGAAATATCAGAAACAATTCATTCATGCTACCGTACCTTGGACAAATTTTAAAAGCAAAAGCCCTTAGTTTTGACACAATAGAATGTGTTTATGTTGCTTCCAAAAACATTGAGGATGCTTACCTAAAAATAAGTGAGGTAGGACTACAATTACAGATTATATGGGTATATATATATGACTTGCAGCAAGCCAATTTAATCATTTTTTCACTATTTTTATTTTTCATGACAAAATGATAACATAAGAATCGATCAAAATTTACCTTCACGACACATAAGAAAGGTTCCAGTTAAATTCGTATCAATTACAGCATTCCAGCCTTTAAGAGGTATATCCTCCACTCGACTTATGAACTGTCCACCACCGTTGTTAACAACAAAGTCAAGCTTGCCAAACTTATCCAGGGTAGATGCCATCAAATTTTGGACCTAGTGAGAAAGACATTACACTTTACTGATCTAAGTGATGTACTGTCCTAAGACATATATATATATGTGCTCACATAAAAAAAAAAGAAGGTAAAAACAAAGACTTACCGTAAGTAAAAAAGAGAAAAGAAAATATTAGACATATAAATAATACATAGTCGTGTACTACCTGCTGGATTTCTTATTCTTATTGAGGCTAGTATTATTTCAAAAATATTGAAAACAAAACTCTTTATATGAAGAGAAAACAGTGTGCTTTATCCTTACAAAGATAAAAAATGAAGGGGAAAGTATTGTGAGAGGAAGAAGGGGTAAAAATATATACACAAAAATAAGTCTTTTATGAGGTTGAAGGAAGTGGTTGAGTTTTTGGGTTTTATGAACAGATTTCTTCCGCACATTAGTTCAAATTTTAATGCAATGGGGTTTGATTTTTTTTTTTCATTTTAAGGTGATGATTTAATGATCAGAGTAATAATAGTAATATAATATATATGTAACAGATGAAACAAAAAGATTATCTTTCATGTGGTTCGATGAAATATTGAAATACTACTACACTTTGCATGCAAAAATCTTACTCTTAGAAACAACTAGGCTTCTTTGATGTTTAGATCTGACTTTCAACCAATCAGTCCTCTGTATTTATATCAGGAGGCTATAAAAAAAGTGCCTAACTTCAGTCAATTATAAGTGAAAAAAAAACCCAAACAAAACAAAAACAAAAACCCAAAACAATTTTTATGTAAAGTACCATATCTTTGAAATCCATTGAATATGTATGAATACTCTTTGAAATCCATTGAATATGTATGAATACTCTTACAGACCTCTTCTTCTTTACGGATATTGCATTTTGAATACTCCAGTTGGGAATGACTTTTGCTGTCACCTAGCCACGATCTCAACTCTTTTGCAGTAGCCTCCAGTCGATCAGCATTCCTCGATGCAATCATCACATTGCAGCCTATAAAATATATATTAAAACAGAAAAACAGCTCATGAAAAGTGAATTAGAAATATGCCGACAGCCCTTTATTCCTTTAAATTTTAAGTTTTATGTATCATGTATGAGTGTGTGCGTGCTTGCACAAGTGCCCATTGGTTTGATTTACAGGGTCTTGGGATTCCATCCACTACTCTAGTCCTGCAATGTCCTGTAGTAGGATAATTTCAATTGCAAGTGGCAGACGTTAATGACCCCAACCTTGTCTGATTTCTCCTCTTGTCATCTGCATCTAGATATTTGGCATCTACATAGGCTTTACCTCAGATGTCACTCCTGACGTAACCCCAACCAGGGGGTCATCTGTCTTAAGTTTACAGTATCATGCTTGGCAAAGAAATAGGTGTCATTTTTTTGCTCCCCTCTGGTGGAGGGCCCCACATCTGCACAAGCAAAATAATAAGAGACTAAGACAAAGAAAATGAATTCATTGACTTTAGCTCAAAATTGTAATATATCATATCTTTCTTTAGATAAAAAATGAAACTGTTATAATACATGATACATACATGGTATAATTATATCATTTGAAAAATACCCATTAAAGATTTTCAATGTCAATAAAGATCAACAAAATATAATAACATCAGTATACATTGGCCTATTATATTTTATAACTCAATCAAGTGAGACAACCCTAATAATCTTTGCACAAAAATGTGAAATTTACTTATTAGACCAAGTTACATCCCTTTTCTTGTCAATCGACCTAAAGGACAATCCAAATCAGGGACCCACATTACAAGGTGAGTGATTCATGGTAATTTCTGAGATGATAAAATAATAGTGACAGAGGGAAAACAATTACATACATACTTGAAACATCAAAATACAGTGGAATTCATTTAACACGAACCCGTTTTACACGAACTTGGCCCTTAACACGAACTGACGCGAATCCCCGATTTTTTTCCTTCTTTATTCAAC
>JBCJKE010112873.1:0-10990 GCA_039654525.1 Melibe bucephala
ATTATTATTATTATTATTATCATTATTATTATTATTATTATTATTATTATTATTATTATTATTATTGTTATTATTATGCCATCCTTGTTCATGATGTACATCTTTTTGATACTGTCATCATAATATTCTTAAAAAATTATGAAGAAAAGTCTATTTTAATTTTATGGTATAAACTAAATCAGTAAAATAGATATTCATTTGTCAATAAGACTTATAAGTCAGAGATTCTACATAACAACTCTTTAAACAGCACTTCTTTTAATTTTGGCCTGAATCTTAAATTTGAATGAACATACAACTCCTCTAGTTCATATTTCTTTGGCAAGCTTTCTTACTTTTGGCCATGTTAAAAGCAAAGAGAAGTAAATGAAAGGTACATGAAAGGTACTGCCCCATCTGTTTTCAGATTGATTCCCTTTCATATTTATCCATTGAAATAATGAAACATGATTCCAGACTTTTAAGTCTAAGTTCATAGAAATATTAATAGACACTCATATCTTCATGATGTCTACCTTCTGTATAAGCCTTTACCTTATCTGATTTTTCTTTGTATTTCATTTGACATATTATTTTGAGGATGTTTGTGCTCTTACCTGAGACATTATTTGTTGATAAAAGAAGGTGATAATGTAACAATATGACATTATTTCATAACATTCATATGTAAGTTCCTTTAGATCTTATATGAAAGAAGGACATATATAATTGTTGATACCATTATTATCATTTGTACAATTCTCATTGTCCATAATGATACAGCTATAAGTTGTGCCATGTTTAAGGGACAGCTTAGCTTGTCTGTGATAATATCAGTTCCAGGGACAAAATCTTTGGCTGACGAATTGAAATACAGATGGCTCACAGTTTGCAGTATAATAATGTTATATCTGGAGAAAATCTCAGCACCATTTGAAGCTGCAAACTTAGCCATTTTGTAAATTTTCCCATATTTGATTTTTTTTAATGAAAGCAGTTAATTATTTTTAGAAATAAATATGGTGCTCTATCCATTTCCAGATTTCTGTCATTGCATTTTTCAACAAGAAATGCTCATGCAAAGGATGCTTATCTTTTAACGGAAAAAGAATGTTAAAAAGCACCCTTACTGGTCCAAGTGGATGTCTGTTATGCTGTGGCAAACAAATTACATATGGTATAGATAATACATTTTCCAGAAATACATGTCTATACATATCAATATATTTTACATAAATACATACCTACATACAATCAAACGGTGATTAGTAACATCTTGCCATCGCTATTTGCCACAGTGCTATGCTCTTATTATGGATTATATTTTGTGCAAGGGGAATTTTTTTCTTTTTTAAGTCATAGGACTCAATTTTTGTTTTAAAATGGTACCTTTCTATCTATCTACCTTTGTCACCATAATTCAGCATAAATTTCATATTATTCAGCAAAATTTGGGGCATATTTTGCCTTTAATAGTGGATTTAATTAATTTAGAAATTTGCAAAATTATTCTGAAGATAGAAGACAAAAAAAGCATTGTTCATTACATGGCTGTCATGTGTCACCCAATTAACATACTCGACATATTGTATTTGTATTGCAATTTTTCTTCATATGTATCATATGTAAATAATACATATTGTTATGCCTATTTTGATCTAGCATATATGCTTCTTTTACTATCTTATTGTGACTAGTTTATTGGTTTTCATGTAATGTGTATTTTTAAATTTTAATTTTATGGGTCTGGTTTTTTGTTTTTTTTTCAGAGACATCATCCATTTTAGCATTGCTGTAAAGTAAAGACACTTTATCAGCATAGTTGAATACTTCCATTTTCGATCGGCTCTTTCCATTTGAAGTAATTTAATTTGTTACAAATTTGCCTGAATGAAAGAAATTAATTGAAGAGTTTTCTTTGCTATTTTAATCATAGACACGAAAGACAGGGCTGTTTAATATTACAGTTTTTCATCATTATCACAAAAAAAAATACAGCTTATTACTGAGTTATAGAAATCAAAGTAAAGTAATGACTTTGCCTTATTGTCAGGATACTCAATAGGAACCAGCAAGTCTCATAAATGTCATATTTATTTCCACCATATAATTTTTATTCTGCAGTTTTTAATGAATATATATATAGTATGTAGAATTGATGTAGGCCACATAACACTTATACAACTTGGACCAAGGTTAACATAGAGGGCGCATATCTATTTTGTTAAATAAATTAACATATGTAATTTGTACTATGAAATGTTAAATATTTTTTTAAAACCACAAATTTGAAAGAAAATGTGAGTTTTTACATTTTTTTTTTTTTTTGTTAGCTAGGAATATCTAAAGTTGATGAGCTAAGATGTTTGAAAATTCCATTTTACTATTTGAAGTATGTATATAAATATTGAATAAAAAAAGGTTTAGCAATAATCTGATCTAAAGCCGAAGATTCAAACATTACTCAAAAGTACAAGGGTGAAAAGAAAGAAAATGAAACAAAAATAATAGGCTTGTAACAGTGTTGATAAGGTTTTAGAAAGTTTCTCATTATTTATTCATGAACTTTAAAAAGTTATTTCCTTATATGGAGTAAGTGTCGTATATTATGTAACAATACCACATATAATTATATTTATGTCAAGTATTATCAGGAGGAAATCCTTTTGTTCTAATATTCGCTGCTCTTATTTTAGCAAGGTAAAGAAAATACAGTTTTAATATTATATATATGATATAATATTATATACAAATTAGCAGTCTTAACTTACTTACTGAAGCCACCTGATGTTGCTGACCACTTTTCTCCATGCAGTTCTATCCATCATATCTCTTGGGAGTCTAGTTTTCCTCTAGTTGGTCTAAGTATGAGAGGGATGATCTTCCTTATGATCTACTCTTTATATATTTCTTAGACAATGCTCCCTGAATCTAATCCTGGTTATTGTTATTGTTGGTGTATCGCAAATAGCAGGCTGCACCTAATTTGTTAATGTATATTTGCCACAGATATTTTTGGTGTATGATCTATTTATAATTTTTTTTTCTGAAGGGCTTTTGCTAATGTCCATGTTTTTTATCCATAGATGTAACAGACTTAAGTAGCAGACTAAAAATGGCATCCAAAATGTGTGTTTTTCATAATAACTCATTGTTGCAAACATTGAGTACATTTTTACTACAAGGTCATTGTAAGACTAATTTTTGTCTACTTTTTAGATTATGCATTGGTAAGCTGAATTCATAAGGAATGTCAAAGGAATTTAAACAGCAATAATTGGTTCCACCCTCTCTAGTATTTGTGATGCATGTTTTTTGGTTGCTTCAAAAATTCTATGTGTTATTTTTTAAAGTCTGTTAGTCTATGTATATATTTATCTAATATTTTTATTGATTTGATTTTATGACGTGTCAATGTGTTAATGTTACTGATTCCTTTAAATTGTAATTGTAATGCTCTGGAGGTTTCAACTTTTTTTCCCCTGGTTCAGGCCTAGAAGAAAGGAATTTACATGACTGCACAGAGCATTTCATACCATTTTGCATGATTTGATTGGCAGGCAACTTTTGAAATTGTAAGTTCTTGTTCATTAACAAAAAAGTACAGGGAAAAATGAAATGTTTGAAATTTTAACAATTGTGTATCAATTATAATTATTGTGATATGTGTTTAATTCAACCTGGCATAGATACTCCTGTCTTACATCTGAAGACATTGATTGCTCTGATAAGACTACTGCTCATTATCTAATCTATTGGAAAAATAAAAGCTGTATATTTTTATAACTTAAATTCTTGTCTTTGTTTATGATGACTCATGTGGCTGATTGCTGATTTTATGGCTAATTTTTGACAGCTTTCATTTTTTGTTGTGGAAAACAGTGGGCAATTTTTAAATTTTTTATCATTGTTGATTTTTTTAAACCAGATAGATGCATGTAGAAGTTATTAGTTAGGAATATAACCAAATTTTCATTATTATTATTTTATCATCATGATAACACAACAGGAAAAATACTTTTTACCAAACCATGGGATTTTATTATACGAACCCATTGCCATATTTTAGCCAGATATTTAAATTCAGTACAAGCAAATAAAAAACAATAACAAAGAAACAAAACCAAATAACGAAAAATTAAAAAGAAAAACTAGCAAATGAACAAAGCAACACCACCACTTTTAAAACATTCAATATTGAAGCTCTTTCTTGCAATCATCATTTATGATAATTATAGTTAAAGGCCTTTTTGCATTATTAATGAAAGAAAAAATATGTTTAGAAGAATTGAAATTTGTCAGTTGGAACTACTAAAGCAGCTTGTTGCTCTCTTTTTATTTATTGTTTTAGTTTGCTTTTTAACCTTTACTTCACTCATATACAGTCTACCATAATCTCAAGTTATCTTAATTGTCATAAGGATTATATAGGCAATCATATTCAATCAGTAACTGTAGCATTAGAAGTTGATAAGAGGTTCGGGTGCAATTTTCTTTATCTTTTACTCCAACTTCTCATCTTTACAGAGAATAAAAGCTGGACTTAATACTCAATGAATTTCAATGTAATGATTGGAGCAATCAGTCAGTGTCTCGATGTATCCTGTAATATCAACTATCCAACAAGTCATCAGTTCTTCAGGTAGAGCTTTGAAAAATAGAAAAGGACTAAAAAAAACAAAACCAAAAAACTTAAAACATTAGGGTTAGACTTTTACAGTTATATGAGTGGGTAGAGATAAAAAAAAAAATAGGGGTTAGAGATTTTCAAAAATTAGGGTTAGACCTTCAGAAAATTAGGATAGGGGGTAGAGCTTTACAAAATTAGAGTGTAAAACTTGCAAAATATTAAGGGGTAGCAGTAGAGCTCTAAAAGGGAGGGTAGAGCTTAACAAAATTTAAGGGGTTTGGCTTTAAAAAATTAAAGAAGGCCTTGAAAAATTTAGGTTAGAGTGTTTTTAAAAATAGGGGCAATAGCTTTGAAATACATTTAAAGATTAGGGGAGATGCTTGGAAAATTACCATAGAATCGCAAAACTTAAAAATAAGGATATGGCTTTAAAGTTTTGGTAGAGCTTTAAAAGATCATTAGGATAGAGTTTTCGCATTGCACAAATCTATGAAATAGAGCTGAACATGCTTTTCATAATGAGTCTTATCTTACCGAAGAGCATATATAAATATATTATAATAATATCTTCTTCTTCAGGTCTGATACAGACATCCGTGATCATGGCACGCCATTTACTTCTATCCTCAGACAATTTCGAAAAGCTCATATATTATTTTTTATTACTCTTTGTTTTATTAGTCATCCAATAATTTAAGCTCTGTAAATATGTTATTCTTTGTCCACCTCGACTCCTTTTCCCCTTACTTTTTTCACTAAGGGCTAGATGTTCAAGATCTTGATGTCTTCTTATATGGCCTAAAAACTTAAGCTGTCTTTCGCTGGTTGTCTTCATTAATGATGTCTCTACTCCTGCATCTTCTAGTACTGCTTTCTTACTCTTCCTATCTTGCTATGGACTCTTAACATTCTCCTTATAAAACATTTCTGTTGCTTCTAATCTTGTTCTCATACTTGTAGATATATTTCAACACTCACAGCCGTACAGCAGTATTATTGACCACACATACGCTTTTAGAACTCTATTTTTTGTTTCCACTGAGATATTTCTATTTTTTAAGATTGGGCTCATTTTTCTGGAACCGTCTTTTGCAATTGCAATTCTTCTTTTAATTTCTGTATCACACTTTCCATCGGATGTGATTATGTCGTATCCTAGGTATTTAAAACTTTGGACTTGTTTTATTTCTCTCCATTACTTATTAAGTTTCAGGTTGGATTTTTTTTATTTTTTGGAAACAACCATGCATTCTGTCTTCTTTACATTTCAAAGAAGCCGTTTACGTTCACTTTAAGTGACTACAACATTAAGAAAATTTTGGAGATCTTTTTCTGAAGTTCTTCTGAATAATACTAATACTAAAACTAATACTCATACTAATAATAATAATAATAATAATAATAATAATAATAATAATAATAATAATAATAATAATAATAATAATAATAATAATAATTGCTGCCCAGACACACGATCAGTACTCTTTTCTAACGCCATCTGTCCCGCCTCCGTCATGTTCTTTCCAAGCCAACATTTATACACTAGCAACCATAAAACCATAAAATCAAACTCAAACTCAAATGTTATACACAGTTTTTGATCTTTTTTAAAGCCGCCCTAAAGTTCTGAATTTTGAACTTGTCTTTCTTATGGACCGAGCAAACACTTTTTAGAAATAGGAAGGTCGAAAACTGTTGAAACGAATTTTTAATTTGAAAGAAATAATCTGAATCATCATCATCAGATTAGCTTGCTCCTTTTGGTGCTTTGCCGACCATTCTCCTCCATGTTGCTCTGTCTTCAGCACATCTTGTGTATCCTGTGTTGGTGTCAATGGTGAATGTGTTTTGTCTTAAGTTTTTTTTTATGTATGTCATAAGTTGTTCCCCAAGAGCCCGTTTTCCCTTCAACAAAACCTGATGTTACCAGCTTTTCAATTCCATCCCGTCTCCAAATGTGTCTAAAAACAGCATATACCTTTGCCTGATCATATTCTCTCTCTTCCTACACGTCACACTTTCACGATTCTTACAAATGCAGTCCAGGGTATTTTCAATAATCTTCTGTATATCCATATTTCGAAAGATTCTAAGCGTTTTCTCGAATCCGCATCTATTGTCCACATCTATTGCGTATTAAAATGTTGGGAGGACGTATGTTTGTGCTATTTGTAGTTTGTACATTAAAAGAGAAAGCGCGAGGGCAAAAGAACAATACATAGAAGCAGAATGCAAAAACATTCACAAACAGAAGAACAAAAACGTGCCAGTGCTTCACGAATCCATTAGAAATATAACTATAACAGTAAAAAAGATCGGAACCCAAAGCAAATGCGTGAAAGAAGCTAATGGAAATACTATTATGAATACTCATGATGTCATACTACGTTGGGCTGAATATATCGAAAACATGTATTCAGACGATAGAACTAGCGACATGAAAGTCGACAGCCGGAAAAGGCGACAGGAGAATCCTCAAAGATGAAGTAAACAAGGCATGTAGAGAAATGAAAAAAGGAAAAGCTGTAGGACGAGATAACATTTGTATCGAAATGATTAATGCTCTTGGCGAGTTTGGAAAAGACACCCTAACAAAAATGCTCAATGTCATGTACGACAAAGAGGTTATGCCTGAAGAGATGAGAAAATCTACATTTATAGCTATACCCCAAACCCTGGAGCAGCTGATTGCGAATAACAAAGAACAATTTGTATTACGAGCCAGGTCACAAAAATCCTTATACGCATAATTATGAAAAGAATGAGAAACAAAATAACACAACAAGTAGGGAAACATCAGTTTTGATTCGTAAGAGACAAAAGTACTGCCAATGCTATAAACACGCTCAAAACAATCGTGTAAAGGTCAATTGAAAATCGAAAAAAATAGTCTTTTTTGTTTCATCGACGATTCTACGGCTTTTGATTCTGTCCAACACGCAATTCTCTTCCAAATGCTGATTGACATAGGAGTGGATTACAAAGACCTTAGACTTATACAAAGCTTGGACTGGAACCAAACCGCGTGCGTGAAAGTTGATAACGAAACGTCCCGCCTTTTCAACATTGCTAAAGGAGTAAGACAAGGGTGTGTGCTCTCAACAGACCTGTTCAATCTATATAGTGAATATATCTTCAGAGAGATCGAGGTCACGAAAGGAGTCAGTGTTGGTGGTGTGAATATAACGAACCTACATTACGCCGACGATGCAGTCTTGGTGGTTTACACGACAGATAATATACAAGAAATGCGAGATATCGTGGAAGTAAGTGAAAGAAAAGGATTGATCTTGAATGTGAAGACGACAGAATGTATGGTTTTCTGTAGAGAAAATAGTAATCTACCATTCAAATTAACAAGCAAAGGTGTAAATCTAAAACATATAACATTAACATGTAAATACTAGCTTTTAGCGGCGCGTTGACAATAATGCTCAGTTGACTGAGTCTGTCAGCTTTTATGAAGAAGAAGAACAAGAAAAAAACAAAAAACATTAATCAAGTTAAACGCTTCAAATACCTTGAATCAAACATCTCAAATGACTGTAAAGACACAATGGAAATCAAACAAAGAATAGTTATTACAAAGCAAACATTCCACAAACTAAGACCCATTATCAACAATGCAAAACTGAAAAGGAACACTAAACCACAAAATAATCTGAAAATGAGGACACCTCATCTCCGTTTACTTAAGTGCATTCAGTGTATTTATACTACATCATTCGACTAATCGCGCCACCAAGAGGAATAGACCATGGTTTCATTTGATTTTCGGTTTTGTTTTGGTTTGGTTTGGTTTGTTGTTGTTTTTTTGTTTGCTTTTTTGTTTTGTTTTGTTTTTTGTTTATTCCCGTTTTGATTTTTATTATTATGTCTTCAGCTTTATTTGTGTTTTGTTTTTGCACTTAGGATCTAATTTTTAGATTGAAATTTTCTGTCATCCCACCGAAGTTGTTTTTGATCTGGAATAAACAAAACATATTTACATCAGGAGCGTTTGAAAATCAACGCCTCTCTCTCGACCATTCATAACCAAGTGAGAAATCAACACAATAATGTATGCTATGGGCACATCCCATCTGTCTATTATACCTAAGTCTCTTGGTTCGACTGTTGCATTTGCATGCGCCTGCGCCTAAGCTCATTCGATAAGAATATGTCCAGAAACCACAAAGGTCTGTTTAGGAGGAGACCATCCCCCACCAGGCGCGTCCACAAGTTGCTGATTATGGAATTACCTCTAGATATAGAATACCCAGCTGAGAATACCCAATAAGCCGTCGCGGACAAACTGGCGCTGGACATTGAAGGTAAGGTGGGGTTGGTGAGTGGGGACACAATCCGTAAAGATACTCAAATGCCCGTTGACATGGCTAGCAGGCGAATCGAGCCCCACCCCACCCCCCACCCCGGGTAGACAGAACTCTTAAGATAGAGATTAGAGTCTGTATAGGAGAAGGAAAACTCTGATTTAAAACTATCGATAGACAAGATTCATTGGCTCGGGAGAGCTACCTGTCTAAGAGTGAACCTCCGTAATAAATCCCGGCCATCCAGGATGGGGGTTGGGCATGAGGCCAGCATCCCCATCCCATAAAAAAAAACAACGCTACAGAAACCAGAAACCGATGTTTAAAGCAAAGAATTGGAAACTCTTAGTCTTAGGTCTTGTTCTTCAAAAAGAACAAACATGACATTGCTGTGCAAAAGCCGAAAGGAAGCCGCGGAACTTATAACGACCATAGTGCATCCAAAACACAAGATTAAAATAGGACACTGGAAAGTAAGAACTTTTTTTCCAGAGCAGCAATGTCGCCCACTTAGAACAAATAAGAAAAATAAGAATAGGAATAATGGGAGTGAGCGAAACACATTGGGTTGGGCAAGGAAAACAACATTATTTATATATTCAGGAAGAAATGACAATATACACTATATATATTGAAATAATAATGCCAAAGGAACTTGGATATCAAAGTAAATGTCATAACGGCAGGGTGTCATAAGTGGAATTACGCAGGGAAGTGTATTGGGACCACTATTATTCCTGGTTTATATAAATGATCTGCCAAGCTGCATTGAATCAACTTGCAAAATCTTTGCGGATGATACAAAATGCTCAATCACATAAGAAACCATAGCATTTCACAGGAGGATATGATACATTTACAAGAATGGTCCGATAAATGGCAAATTCAATTTAATATTGACAAGTGTGCTGTTATACACATGGGGAAGAATAGTCCAAATGAACAATACTTTATGAAGATTAATGGAGTTAACCAACAGCTAAATAATTCAAATGTCGTGAAAGATCTGGGAGTATATGTTGATAATAAATTACTCTTCAGAAATCACATCAATATAATTATCCAAAAAGCAAACGAGATTCTTAGTATTATCAAAAGGCACTTCAAAGATCTTGACATGAAATCATTTTTATTATTATACAAAGCACTTGTTCGATCATAACTGGAATATGATAATGTGCTACGGCATCCAATACATCAAGAAGGCAAGGACTATTTAGAAAAACTTGAAAGAAGAGCAACAAAAATGTATTTCGAAATTCATAGATCTAAAATATTCTGATACACTAGAGAAGCTTCATTTCGCAATCATTAGAATTTTGCAGAGTAAGAGGCGACTTGATCCAGACATTTAATAATCTTCATGGAATTGACAAAGTTTATAGTTTTCATAAATTAGTGGGCAATACAAGAACAAGAGGCCATTTGTTAAAACTTCAAAAAGAGAGGTGCCACACAAGAATTCCGGGAAATTTCTACAGTCAACGCATTATGAACATTTGGAATAAACTACCGTATGAGTTGGTGGCAGTGGAAACTGTAAATGCCTTCAAGAATCTGCTAGATCAGTGCATGTTAATCGGCAGTAAATTCGAATACAAAAAGTGGTAGGACCAGCGCAGACCCATTATAAAGAGGAGAGAATGTATAGGTCTTAAATGGCCTAAAATCTCAATTCAAGGTATCCAGGTACCTAGGTATCATTATTGGAGTGGATTCCAATCAACGCAAGAATAATACTATACAAGCACGCTTTTACTCTCGGCATATAAAAATAACATTTGTTCATGTGTACGCACCAACAGAGACAACTGAAGAACAAGTCAATTGTCTAAGAGTAAGAGTCTAAAATATGCCATCTTTAAGAGTGAAAGCCGATCCGACAGGAATTAATTACAATACTAGGCCTGTTCTTTTTTTCTTTACTTATGGGAAAACATAACAAAACATATAAAAAGTAGATGAAAGTAAGTGGCCAGAGTTACCAAAAGATAAAGGTAAAGATGGCATTTATATAGCGCTTTCCCCCGCCGAGTGCAGGCTCAAAGCGCTTAGACATTTTACCCCC
>JBCJKE010113095.1:0-10987 GCA_039654525.1 Melibe bucephala
ATATGAAGGAGATCTACAGTACAATAGTCAATATAGACTCTCCTTGGTATATATACATGTAAAGGATGGCACAAAAAATACCTTGCCAGAGGTTTGATAGCTTATAAAATTATATTGCTCTTTTGAATTGTTTTGAACATTTTATGAAATGATATTTACACCATTAAAATATATGCATACAGTTTCAAAAGAATCAGAAATATGATGATCTTTGATTTTGATATACAACTAATCCAACACATATGCATAGCCTCCCTTTATGCAAACCTTTGCTTAATAAAATATCCCCTTCAATTAGACAAACATTATTTTGACTTTATATATTTGATTTTATAATTTTCTTTTATTTTGTGAAATTTTGTCAACCTGTTCATAACATTTGTTTTAAATTGTTATTTTGATGTTCAGACTAATTTTCTTGACTTTTTTTCTTTTTTTTTTTTTTTAAGGCATTGTAAATTCAGATAGGTCAGGACCTTAAGTGAGGTATTAGGCCTAACCTTTCCTTCAGATTACATCTAGACATAGATCAAAGCTGGATCTAAAAATCTAGTATAAGTCTACTTTATGCGTTCAACGATTCTAAATTATGATAAAAGTATTTGTCACAGAGACATCATTCACAGAAAATGGATAGCATATATCTCTTGCATAGAAAGTGAATTTCACTTTTTCAAGAAAGTGTTAGATTGTACTTTTTTTCTCTTCAAATTGAAGGTTCAGTAATGAGCAATGAAGAGAGTTAAAGGCTACATCCTGCAAGACCAATTAAAAATGTCAACATTTAGAGGAGACTTTACTGTCTCAAAAAGATAACTCTCAGATGCATAAATGGTACTTAGAAATGTTAGCAAAACATTTAAATATCTGGATTTTTCTTTTGACCTATTTATGTTTCAAATTAATCAATTATTGAACCAATAGCTCTAAGTTTGTTGCATTTTATAGTATTTGACCTAAACATGTAAGGGAAAAGAGCTTTGTTGTTTGAAAGTGATGTTATCTTTTTCATAGTGAACTTTGTGAAAATATCCTCAATACAACTAGTGTCATCGGTAAATTTGGTGGCTGCTTTGATAATTCTTTTCAGTTTAGCGCTGTCTCCCTTTTAGCAATTTCCTCCCCAACTTGATACACAAAATGCAAAAAAGGCTTTCTATTACTGATTTATAAAACAAAGTTATAATAGTCTAATCTACTTTAAAACAGTCCAGTTTTTAACTAAAATAAACACGTCTATTTGTTTTTGCCCTAATGGTTTCTACATGTGCTGTCCAACTTAACTTATCATCAATAGTAATCCCAAGATATTTATACATTAAAATTTATTCTATCGTTTGGTCTTTTATTTTTAGTGGCGTAATAGTGTTGTTTTTTCTTCTGAAATTGATTATCATTTCCTTTGTTTTGTTTGTGTTTAAATGTTGATAGCTTGTATCGCACCATATAACAAAGCTGTTAACTTCAGATCTATATGAAGTTTCATTATTATCATCTATTAGGCCTAATAATGTTGTGTCATCAGTGAATTTCAAAAGAGGTCTTGTCTTTTTCTTAAAATCGAATAAAAGTAAAAAAAAAATCATGCTATTGATAAAACATAAAAGTATGATATCAAACATGAAAGCTTGAAATGTAAGATTTTTATGGATAAAAAACAAACTCTAAAAATATTTTTTTACAAAGATGTAAAACGATAATGTGGCAACAAACTTTAATTCTGTAAACTGGGTTGTTACAATTATTCAATTCATTAATACTTCCATGTTATAATACACTTGTGGCTTGTTTGGCTTTATTTGAAAGAAACCTTACTTACAGACAAAGTGAAACCAGCATCTGTCATCCGGCTTCTAAATCGCAGAGTATTAGTCTGGACTTTCTTAGGCAGGTCTAGATTTTCCATCACTAAATCAAAGGCCTGGAAAAAAAAAAATGGATGACAATAAACTGATGAAACAGGGGACAGTAAAGAAAATATATCAATCTTCTTAAGCCCATATATATCAAATACAAAATGCTGAATTTCTTTAAATGTCAGCAGAAAATCTGAAAAGTAAAAAGGAACAAAATGATCATATAGATGGAAAGAAAGTAACACCTGTCAGTAATCTTCAATTCTTGAGAACCATATAAAAGAAATTAAAATGAAAATAGCATGAAAATAATGCTAAATTGTTAAGAACTGGCACTAAAGATAACATTTATTTGTTTACATCTTTAATTCAGGCATTTTAAGTTCTCAAGCAAGTGATTTTTTTTTTACATCTTGAAAGATAAATAACATTAGAGTCATAGGAGGTGGAATATCTCAGACAAGAAAAATAATATTCATAAGTTGCTAAGGATAATTACTTTTATAAAAAGAAGTTGTCTTCTAATATGAATAAAAAAAAAAATACTAACCATTTTGACACAATGAATATAAAAAAAAACTAATAAAATCAAACAGCCTTTTAAGAAGTTTATTAAGCATCTGATTAGGAATGGGTGAGTATGGGAAATCTTTTATTTCTTCTTACACTTGCCTTCCAGGCAAAAAAGGTGATCTTTTACCTTTGATGATAACTTATAAAAAAATTGAAGTTTCTGTGCTTACTTTTTCTACAGATAATCAGCATGTTATTTATGCCCTTGTAAGCATGTATGCGTAAAGAGTGAAACTTTCATCTTGGATTGTTACAAATTTTGTGTGTTACTGATCTACATAATGCATTTTTCTTCTAATTTATGAATGTATTAAATCAATACTTGTAAAGGAATCAGAAAAAAAAAAAATCCTTCAGAGAACAAACACAATTATATGCATCTTATTTCCTGACTATCCAAAAATATTGCTTATAAAATCTTTATCGAAAAAAAAGAAAGAAAGAAAATAAAATAATTACCATCAGACTTGTAGGGGTAGGTGGGATATGAAATATTAGGTTTTGGTGAGTAGTACTTGATTTTGGGGTTTTAATATTTATTTTCAAAATTCCCCCTGAATTTGCCAATATAAAAAGAGCAACAAGCTTCGTTTGTCATCTCCACAAATCCTGAAGGGTTCAAGGTTGCCTGATGACATATGCAGAATGGAAAATTCATCCTGAATTTCTAGAAAAAGTCAACCCATTACATATAGGTAAGGTTTTGGTCCCAACCCTTTGATAAAAAATTTCTCCTGGAGAAATATCTGAAGGTGCTTCCAACTGACATCCTGTATCGGGAAGTCAATTCATCAGAAGCATACGTTCAAAAGTACTTATTGAAAAAGGTCTGACTTCTTTGAAACAACTTAGCCTTTTCATACCATTTCATTCATTTATATTCTGCTCCTTTGAGGCATATACTTGTTAAATTATGATACACCATAAGATATTCATGTATGTTTGCAGAAAAGTGAGGCACCCTTCTTTAAACAAGACCTAACATTTGGAAAACATTACACAGATCAAAACAAGGCACTGACATAAATGACAAATTTCTACAAGTTCTTGAGTCAATAACATCAACTTTATTTGCTTTTCAATCTCACTTTATCTGACACTTACCTTACTGGCACTAGCAACAACAGGGGGAGGTAAGGTGTTGGAGAACAAATATGGCCTTGACCTTTGCCTCAGCAGATTGATTAGCTGTTTGGGTCCAGCAGTGTAACCACCTGGGGGGAAATATTTTACCTATCAATAATAAATGTATTACAAGAATTTAGTATTAGGTTTCTATATCTCTCTCTCTCTTCATTTATTCTTATGATATTCTTTATATAATCTATAAATGACTTGGCGAATTCCAAAGCTTGACCATCTGGTGCCTATTCAACAATTTGTAAAAGGTAAATTAAAATCTCTGTAAAGTAGAGGCATTCAAGAATATTTTTTTTGGACAGAGACAATCATTCCACATGTATTAAAAAAAAAAAAAGAAAAAGAAAAAAAGATAAGGCACAGAAATAGTTAAAAAAAGAAAAAAAAAGAAAAAAAAGAAAAAAAAAGAAAAGAGCACACTGAAAAGCACTCAATAATAACTAAAATGAGAAAATAGAAATGGAAAATTGAGGAATAGGCTGTGTTATATCATGTTCAACATAAGTAAGTTAATATTATCAATTACACTTATAATAGAGAAGTTTGCCAATATATTCTAATTCAAACTATAAATCTAAATTAAAATAATGTAAGCAAACAATAAAACAAATGTTGGGGGCTTCAAGTTACCTGCAGCCCCTCCGAGAGCTTTTCCGAGGGTTGAATTGATGATGTCCACACGGCCATTCAAATTGAAGTATTCTTCTGTACCTCTGAAGTTTGCATGAAGAAGGAAATGTCAATATGCACAGTAAGAAGTGAGTGAAGTAAAAATTTAAGTCATAAAAAAAAAAAAATTATACTAAACTGAATTAACATGTTAACCATGAAAGATTTCTAAATGGCCTTGCTTCTTACTTCATAGAATCATTTCTCATTTATAGTAGTGGCGTTAATCCATTCAGTCCCTCACTTTAAACACAGGCTGTCAGGCACTTCCTATGAATCCACCCTAAACATTACCAATCTATCTAAAAGCAAAGTGACTTAAAGTGCTTCTTGCCCTTTATCTTATCAAAGATATACGAACAAAATCATTTATGACTAGAAAAAACAAACAAACCACCCTGGATTAACAATGAATTTAACAAAGTAATCTTCAATGTCAACACAAAATGTGACACTAAAATAAACAATACCAGCAAAATGTAAAAGTCAACTCGTAAGATAAACCAAACAGATGACACAATTGTTCCTCTTTATTTTCTTTAAACTATTAACAGACACGTCAAAAGAGGCTTGCAAAATTCCCTGAACTTTATTTTTACTTAGATAAAGTGTGCAAAATTTAATAAGCATTGGGTCCAAGGCAAAACCCTGGTAGGGGGTCAGGGGGACGTTGTCCCCCCTGAAGCTAAAGCATTTTCGTCACAATTAATGCCCAAAATCCTGTCTCCTGGCATATCTCTCTCTCTTTCTCACACACACACACACAAACATACACATACATATATACATACATTCTAATTACATTTTTAAAAGTCATCTGGCATTTTTTTTTGCTCTGGAACTGAGAATTCTCGGAAATGTAGCATCTCTGTATTAAGAAGATTTTAATTCTGTAAGCACAAATAATTGAATTTTAGCATACTTTACAAAACAATGTTGCAAAAGTCTGAATGCAACTTTATGCAAATGGCAGCGAAACCAACAGAAACTATGGACAGATCTTAAGACACTTAGATTTCATTCTTCCCTTAATTCTGTAGTCTTCTATCAACCCACACTCTGGAAGCATGAATAGTTCTTAATGTGCTCACTACACCATAATTATTTGCATTTGTCATTACCTTCCTGTGGGTCCAAAGAATCCTGTTGCATGACACTCATCAATGAAAACCATTGAATTGTGGCGATCAGCCAAATCACAGATCTCTCTGTATATTCAGAAAAAAATGACAATCACGTTTTTTTAAAACAGATAAATATAGACTTCTTGAAAGTGAAGAATATAATTTCGTAATTCTTAAACTGTACATTTGTTTATCATTCAATGTCCTAAATATGGTGGTTGAAGAAGAAAAGAAATGCTTGCCTTTAAGCAAAGAAATGATAAGAAAATAACCCTAATTTTGATGACATTCTATGCCATCTAACTTAAAAACCTCTAGAGTAAAATGGACTTGTCTTATGCCGTTTGAAAGCCTAATGCTGCCTGTCTCCATTGACGTTGATATAATATTGCTAGCACTGTTCCTTTAGTGTACATTCATTATAACATTAATGAGTCACAAGAAACCTATCTCCATTAATGGGCATCCCGTACTACGCCTAAAGCACTATTGCTACCGGAATTCATGTAACAGTAACAGTAAAAGGAACAATGTTCTACCTGTGAAAGTGATACAAATTTCTAACTCTAAATAATGTTTCAGAAAATAACAAGAATTGATCAACAAGTGTTGAGTAAATATAAAAGAAAAAAGTATAATTCATTCAATGAAATTTACTTGAGAGGAGCAACATTGCCATCCATACTAAAGACACCATCTGTGATAATTAATCGCTGACGGCAATTCTTGGCGGCAACAAGTTGAGCTTCAAGATCTGAAAAGGGGAGTCAAAATAACTATTTAAATAATTTTTCATCACAAACAACAGGTCTAACTTAAATTCTGGTTTTAAGCCGTGATTATTTGCTCCTTTTTCGTATATATGACCCTTTCGCATATACAACAGGGCAGCCAATACTAGGATATATTTCATTGTTTTGACTCAAGAGTCGAGTATTCACTCCATAGATCTATTTTTGAATCTGTATGAAAAAAGTTATGATTTATTTCAGAAATATTTATCATGAAAAAAAAAAGAAGAGAAAAGTATGATTTAAGTAATGAAACTACTTAAGGGAAACATTATTGCCATTATCCAAGTAAAAAGTCTTACATGTTTACAATGAAGTAATGTATGAAGATAGCATCCAAAATCCAATTAGTTTCATTCTGATTCTTCACTTAAGCAAAACAACAGCTAACTCTAAGGCCTACATCTTCAAAGACAACTTGTATCAACTTGAAGACATGAACTGAATATCACGAGGACCAGTTATTTCATCTTTTTCTTTTTAAGATGTGAATTGTATTCTTAATTAGCTAAATGCAATGGCAATATGTGTGAGTGTCAGCATCTTGAATTTTTAAAAGTTTTCTGATTCCTTAAATTTCAATCTGTTTTGCAATAAACCTTTTAAAACAAAAATAAAAACATGGTGAGATACAGAATCAAAGTGTTATCTTTCAGTTAACTTTAACTTTAATGTGTCGAATAAAAATCAACTTGGTTTTTAATTCACTTTTTTAAAGATCTTAAAAAAAAAAAAAAATGCACTCATTACATGCACTTTTCGCCCCCTTCTTTCAACTTCTATTACACTCATTCAAACACCAAAAATACAGCCTATGGGATTTCTCACATAATTTTACCTGTCAAGTCTCGGTGCTTGTAGCGCATTCTCTGAGCTTTGCACAAACGGATGCCATCAATAATAGAGGCATGGTTGAGTTCATCTGAAATGGCTGCATCTTCAGGACTCAGAAGAACCTCAAAGATTCCAGCATTTGCATCAAAACAGCTGATGTACAAAATTGCATCTTCTTTACCATGAAATTTGGCTATCTTTTCCTCTAATTCCTTGTGGATATCCTGCAAGATAGAAGAAAAAAGCCAACAAACATTACATTTTTCACTTACATCCTCACAAATGCATGCTGCTTAAAACATGATTAAGAAAACATGTAAAAAGATTAAAAAAAAAAAAGGGGTTGAGATAATTATGTGAACAAAGATAGGGCAAACTGAATTATAAGTGCATTATGTTCTTTGACTAAAAGAAAATGATCCCCTCTTCAAGGCTTGTACTTATTTCTTCAAACTCCCATGTTTCCAGCGCATCTGTGAAGCCTACAGTACATCATATGCAATTGATATTACCAGTACTAAAACTTAAGAAGAAAAATGAACTGTTCTGCTCTACAAACGAGTGTTACTGACATTTATCTAATTCCTGATGTTTCTGTTAGAGTCATTCAATACTCACTTGAGTGCCACATATAAATCGAACGGAACTTAAACCTGCCCCATGTGTGTCTAAAGCTTTTTTGCTAGCTTCAATGACTGCAGGATGACTCTGAAACAAGATGAATTACAATATATTATATACTAAAAATAATTTAAGTTCATGAGAAAATCTTTTCTTGTTTATTCAAAAATATTCATCTTCTTTGAGGGAGTTATATGCTTTGCCTGTTTCTGAAGTCATTAAAAAGAAAAATTGAAAGTGCGTTATTTTCATGTTCATCTCTATAGTCTTTACAGCCAAGGAATATTTTAAGTGGATAGGTCAAATAGAATCCAAGTTTATAAAGAAGAGAAATAATTTCAACCTCTCCTTATTCATATAAAACAGAGGGTGATGAAATACCTAAATACTTAAGAAAAAAATAATTAAGTTTTAATCATAAACCAATCTTGGCAGACGACCATGTGGTGTGGGTTTGAATCCCTCGATGCCTTGACAGAATTCTAGTCACATCAAAATATTTTAGTTCGAATTATTCTGGGAATAGCTTCTCCATTCAATAATTTTATGTTCCACATCCTTGGTGATTAAAATCTAAAGGTGTAGGCCATATCAGCTGCCACCCTGACAAAATTCAATTCCAACCAAAAACAAGGAGGTCCCTAGTGCCTTTTTGCACATGAGATTTTTACTGTAGTTTTCATTTATATACATATACATATATATAATTATAGTACTACACACTGAAAATTTAAAATAAAGTTCTTACTGATAATCCTAAATAATTATTTGCACAGAAATTCAAGATGTCTCCTTTACTGCCTTGCACAGCGATGGATGGACCCTGGGATGTAGTTATGACTCTCTCTGATTTGAAGGTCCCTGCTTCTCTAATGTTATCCAACTCTTTATCAAGCAAAGCACGAGTTGCAGCAAGAGATGCTGTCCACTTCTGATGGTTTAGACTCCATCTTCCACCACCTTTGACCAAGAAGAGAAAAATACAAGTATACAGAACAATTCTTTTATATTATAATGACGTCACGATTTAAAACAAATGTGCTAATGATGGGACATAATTTCACATAACACTATGCACAAATTTTGTTAAGTTTGTCAAGTTATGGTTGCTCTCATCTCCCATCCTAATTATTTAAAGCATTACAAGTCTCCTTTTAAGCAAAACTTTCAGAATTATTCTTTCAAGACATTTCATAGTTTGTCGCCGGTCCTTTGTTCTAAAAACCTCAAAGAATCTAAGATCTTGGCCAAGATGCTGAGAGTGGTCAAGAACATGCCAGTGTATGACCACTCAAGCAACAAAATATTATAGGATTCACTTCAACTGACATCAATGATCAACATGATAGCAACAAACAGGATGAAATTGAGTAGTCACTACTCTAACGCAAGGAAGAATTAATAAACAACATTATTTCATGGGAACAAAAAACAAGAGAATAGATCGGTAGCCAGACCGTGCTATACATTTTACCGATCAATCAGTAAAAGACACAGGAATAGTAGGGGAGAATCTACAAACAATGATGGAGGACAGAAAGATCTGGAAAAAAGAGGTAGCATATATCTGACTGAGGTCAATGGAGTAAGTAATTAAATAGGTTTACTTATTATCATTGGCACTGGCTTCTCTACCGACACGAAACTGACAATCTGCACTCTTAACTTCATACACAGAGGCCTTGAATACACAGAGGTATCCAGGAGATGGTTAGCTGAGGGTTCAGGTTAATGCCTCCCAGTACTAGCAGGTCATTCCTTTATAATATAAAAAAATATCAATATCTCCCATGTGACTTGAACTGAGCCATTGCCGGACCAGTTTGGAGAAGTCTCTCCTTTGACTATTTTTAAATCTTTGTGTCTGTTCCGTCATTACTCCATGTAGTTCTGCTATCTTGATCCATGGATCAAGTAGTATATATTTTGGTTGGTGTAGCAAACACCATTTGGGGAGAGATTTAGGTTTGAGGATCTATAAAAATGACTTTATGTACATTAGATAATGTGTGAAAACTATATATGTACTCAAAAGCACTGTTATGGTTTCTTGAACTTCTTTGTTGTTCTATCAGAATTTATCATTTTCATTTGGGTTCTGTGATTCTAAATCTTTCCTCACCTGTCCTATCTTAACCTCAACAGTCGATAGTTGTCTAGTTAATTCAGAGGAATATTCAGAAATCCATAATTGTGTTAGGATCTCTCACTGAGCAAGGTCTAGGAACTATTATAGTCCGCTCGCCTAGGTATGCTTCTATGAAAATTGTCTGTAGCGTTCCAATCAATCATTCTAGCAATGTTGGGTTTTCTTCCAGCAATACATTCAAAAGGTGTACCATCAATGCCTCTATGATAGCATCAATTTCGGATGTATGCTGAAGACAAAGAAGCATACGTCCAGAGACTTTTGGGTAATCCAGATTACAACAGAAGGCATCTGGACATATAAAAAAAACTTTGCCATGCTCTCTCTGCCTTTCCATTTTGGTGAGGTGAGTGGCACAGTCAATTCATGTTCATGTGAAGAGAGTAAGCAATGTTTACTTTTGGGAAATTTATTTTGTTTCCTGTAAGAACAGAACTAAACTCTCTTGAAGTGAGTTCTTCCCCTTGATCACTCTCACAATTTTCTCGTTCCCATAGGGGGACACTTCAGCTAAATATTGCTTGAAAGCTTTAAATGCATCACTCTTCTCTTGTAGGAAATAAACAAATGGAATTTCGTGAAACAAAACTTTAGTAAAACCAGTCCTAGATTACGGAGGTTTTGTGTATGGGATCCACATTATCAAAACCAAATAGATGATTTAGGAAAAAACACAAAAAAAAGCAGGCACATTCATAACCAACAACTATGACTACACATCAGGTAAAACAAAAATGAACATGAACAAAATTTAATTGCATTGGATACACCTCTCAAAGAACAAAGAGCAAGAAATAATATAACTGATAACCATTCTAAACAAGGTACAGTGGAATCTCCCAATAACGACATCTCCGAATAACGACATTTTCCCAATAACGACACTGAGCTCTGGTCCCGATTTTTTTTTGCTATATTTTATTAGCAATAGAAATCTCCTGATAGCGACATACTTTTATGGCCAATCCCCGAATAACGACATCGAAAAAGGCCTTCCCGGTGTTTTTTGCTCAATGTTATTAGTACAATCAAAAACATATTCGTCGAACTTGTTGGGACATCAGAAATAGTTCGAGGAATCCGTGATTTGAGCAATACGTGAAAGCACAATGTGATAGTGATAGGGGAAACCTTTATACTTACCGGATAGTAGTAGTAGTATAGTAATAGTGCAGTAATTTAATAATATTGTAGTTATGTCCCTTGTGTGTCAGCTATTACTTCAGCCGG
>JBCJKE010113206.1:0-18094 GCA_039654525.1 Melibe bucephala
CATACAGACCTACACAAGTTTTTTCATTATTATACATGTATATAAAAAATACAATCTACTTTTTTTTAGAGTGGAGAGTGGCCAGTTCTTAGATATAAAAAAAAAATAATTTACATACATATTATATATTTTAAAATTCAACACATTTGCCAATTCCTTGTATCTTACCTATTTGAATGAGGTTTTCCGATCAATTTTTATTTTTACTTTACTTCGTAGCAACTTAATACATTGTGAGGTATTGTACAAGGTAGCCCAGTGAAAATACCACATTTGAAAATAATCCTGTATTGTAGAAAGACAAATATTATCTTTACAATGTTCTCCATTGTATCATTTTTAATTCAAATTAATTCAATACATATCTCATTTCTTTCCCAATGTTCAAAACTGGTTTGTTTGGCTTCTAATATCTTTCCTTTTTTTTTTCCCCCCCCAACACCATATGAGTAAATTGTGCTGTCAAACTAGTCAAAGATATCAGGAGTAATATTTGCTGAGCTCTGTAATATCAACACATTTTGACTCTGGTGGAATTTTCTGCACATTAATATCTAATACTAATACTATTAACATGCAATAGTGATACAATGGTCACTGCCTAAATATGACAAATATTAATATAATGTATCTGTAACATGCCATTGGCATGTTATAGTAATTAATAAAACATAATGAAAGAGGCTAGAGGTAGTCATTACAATAAAAAAAAAAATGGTAGGTACTTGTGCTTCATGATTCAAAGACAGCAATAAACAATGTGTAAATCTCTTACCCCTCCATTCCTCACTTACATCTTTGACTTTTTGAAATGTTTGAAAAGGTTAAGATCACAAAGATTCTACTTCTGGTTCTATTTGCTTCTTAATTGTAACATAGCCTGAAGCATAACTGAGCTGGGAAAGAGAGATGATTACATGCACACTCAAACAACTTTATACCACCAATTTTTGGACTGAGGGAAAGTTTGTGTTCAGTATTATAATGAAAGGGGAATCATGCCTATGAGGATTACCTCTATATATTGGTAGATGTGTATCAACAGAAAAAGTGAAAATGGCAGTTAAAATAGTAAGATGAGGCTGGACTTTTTATATATATCATTGCATTTGCAGTCTTATCTTCTCTTTGATTTCATGACTAAAATAAAAATCTGCACTTGACATAATAAAATAAAAATGGTCAACAATTTTCCTAGACAGCTGAAGAAAGTAAATCTCAAAGCATACCATATATGTTCAGAACTGTAGAAAGTGTAAATGATACAGATGCACTGCAAGCAGATTTAGATAAATTAATATCATGGTCTGACAATTGGCAAATGAATTTCCATCATGACAAATGCTTCGTTATGACAATTACTAAGAAGAAAATACAAAATTACTCATGACTTTACCATACAGGATCAATCACTTACACATGTGGATAACATTCCATACCCAGGAATCCGCCTGAACAAAACACTCCAGCGGAAGCATGAGGTTCACCATGTTGTCACAAAAGCAAACAAAAATGAATGAGAAAATGAAGCGCAAAGAGGACAATTGACTAATATGGCTAATAATTATGTAACCAATCTGTAGTAATATTAAGCTTCCATCATTTAATCCATTGTACTGTGAAGTCTTAAATTAATTTGAAAAAAATGTAGCAAACAACAAAAGTAACATGACTGAGTGTGTGTGTATATATTATATATATATCAATCAGTAAGGAACTTCCTCGTGTGTCTTGCTGTGCATTTAGAAACAAATGTGCAGATGGACTTGCTTCGGAGGCCAAAAAGAGTATCATACATCACCACATATAGGATGCATCGCCATACACAGGAGAGGATAATTTTGTCTCAGTCTTGGACCTTTATATGACATAAGGACCTCATAACACCTTTAGATATAAATGTGGTGGTACACAGTATGTTTTTAAATTTTGAATTTTTTTTTAACAAATCCTTTGGTATGCTGTTCCCGCGGTTTTTGCCATTTTGAACACTTTAAAAAAAATTGTAAAATTTGCCAACAAAAGGCCAAAAATTTGCCATTGGTTTTGCAAATATTATAGATCTACATTGAAAATTGACAAACAATACATACTGTGTAGATCTTTAAAAAAGAAGAAGAAAAAAAAAGCAAAACAATATTGATGTCACACTTACTAATATCGGTACTATTCATTCAAACAAAAGCAAACTATATAAAAAACAATATGGTGATTACAAAGAACATATTTCTAATAATAATTTTTAACTAGATGCATCATCTGAAAAAATGGATGGGCTGTTGAAGAATAAAAAAAAAAAAATGAAATAAGTGTAGTATTACATGTAGTAGAAGTAGAAGGCTTGGAGTTGCTTTGCTTTAGGGATGGCACCACCATTTATAACTTTTTGTAAAAATGTGGTGTTACTTTTGGATGGACTTATTGGAGTGGTTTCCCTTAATTTTCTTTTTACAATTGAGCTCATGGACACGATAGACGCCCTTCTTTTTTTTAATGAAGGGGGTTTATGCGTACGTGTGTGTTTAATCTTTTGATTATTTGTTGGGTTTTCTTGCATTCTTGTTTATTTTAGCCGACAATGACACATCTAATATTAAATATTCATACATACAGATCATGTGTTGTTAGTTAAGCATCTCTGGCTACCGCTAGACGCCACCCAGTTTCACGCCATGCTTGTAAGTGCAAGTCAAAAGAAAAAAGAGTTGACCAACTAATCAAAGACAGAGAGTGTGAAACCGTACCTAACTTTACCTCAGCTTTATGGCCTTGCAATCAAGTTAATTAGAAGTGATTACTTAATGAAGGCCATCAGGGCCCTACAATTACCGACTGGGACTTACTTTATTGTCCGACGATCACGTGAGTTGCTGTCAGGAAGACTAGACGGATCAAGGAAGTCTATACTATACTATTATTTATACCGGGGTATTTAAATTTCAGCGAATTGGTGTGAATGTCGTAACAGGGGTGAGTCTCGAGTCTCTTTTGTCAAATTCACCTTGATCTCTTTAGCACTGGCATAGAATCACATTGCCTGTGCTCATTCTTGCATGTTACGACAGGCGTGCGTGCCATGTCTTTACAAGTACAAGGTCTATTATTGTGATTTTGGGGGGAATGAGCGTACACTTGTCTGAAGTAAGGCTTACCTACATGCACTTAATGATAGGGTTTTATAAAGTGAAAATTCTGTTAGTGCAGACAAGCATGCACTTTGGCGGTGTGGACTGTTACAAATGATCTACTAGAAATTCTTCATAGTTTTGTCTTAATATTAAAAAATATATATATTTAAAAATCATTCAATATTATTGGGCAAAAATAAAAATATGGAAATTTGCCAATTTTTGTGGCCAAACAATAATTTGTGGCTGACAGTAAATTTTGCAGCCGCAAATTTGCCATTTGCGGCTGTGAAAAACTGCGGGGACAGATTATGGTCCATTTTTTTTTTTTAAGTTTGAAAGTTATTAAACAATCATGAACAAAGTTCACTTGATCTAATTGTCTGTAACTGTAAGCCCTACTTTAGCACACAAGGTACAAAATTGATTCATCATCGCTTGCAACCCAGGGTAGTCTTAGTCTTTACAACATTTTTCTTTTTATTCTTTGTCTAAAATAATACATATTTAATGGTAGGAAGAACCACTTGCATCAAATAATATGCTTAGCATTATCAAACTTGTCAGTTTCTACTTAAGAAAGCATAACAATTGACAACTAACCCATTTTTTTTTCAGCGACAAACAAAATATGTAGTTAGCAATTACTGTAAAAAAAAAATAGTAAAAAGTTTTGTTTTGTTTTTTAAAGGTATAGAATGATGGAGTATTGTGATACTCATGCTTTCCCATAAACTTACAGTTCCAGCACTCTTTAAGATGTGTTAAAAATGCTTATTGTCCTTGAACTAGGTTAAGTTACAGCGATCATAGTTATAGTAGACAAAATATCACAGATTTGCTGACTTCACAGTTTCTTTTAAAAAAGCATAAAGCAGACAATTCAAGAGCAGTGTCATTATTAAACCTTTTTTTTTCTCTCCAAAGAAGTAGACAGTTTAAATCGGCAAGATTAAGGTCTTGGCGATGACTATGGCTATTGGTCCGATCGGATGGCTAGCCTTCTAATTCTTAAACTCATAACTGAACATGGAAAGTCGTGAGTTCCAGTCCCATTCAGGATATTGTGGTTTAACCCTTGGGAAAGGTTATATACACAAATTGCCTCTGTTTGCACCGCTGCTCTTTACAATATTTTAAATATGGCTCACTGAATTTACAATTACACTGCAATGTACTTCCAGTTTGTACATGTTCTGTTCTATTCAATATTTGAAATGCGGCTGAATTCATTTGTGATTACACTAAAATGTACTTCCAGTTTGTATATATTGTGTTCCGTCCATAGTGAAGACAGATGAATGGCCAAGGCATAGTCATTTGTAAGAGTAAAGATAAAAATATCTAACCTAACTCATGGAATCCAATGTCTTATTATACGACAATGACATGACAGACATCCATGCTGGCAGATCTACAAGACACACATTACAAGGAGAATATGATACCATTACATGCTCAACTCATTGTGTCTGGAATTGGAACTGTCACTGTTAACTGGGTTTTTACGTGGGTGTGAAAGAATAGAAAAAGAGGGGGAGGAAGGTATCCCAGAAATATAATGTTCAAAATGGTGCTTTGTACTATGATGAATTTCGATGTATTGAGAACAGCAGTCACCACATGAATGGACAGACAAAAGAAGTAAGAAGCTTCCAATCAAAAAAGCCAAATGGATACACTAGGCTAGGCAGCGGACTATTTTATTTTCATTGCACATTTTATTAGCTGAAATGGGAAGACCATTTCCGTTTCCGACGGACCAATACAGCCAATTTAAAATGTAAAAGAACTTTCTCTCAGATAATTTTCAGACGTAGGTTCAATGACTCATTTGCCTAAAACTAATGCACATTAGGGTGACTGGCAAACATATCAATATTATTAATACATTGGCAAGTTGCAAATAACACTGTTAGTACAAACATACACACTTTAAAAACACATCACTCTAACTTAGAATAAAACTGATTTCATTTTGTTACACATATCCATCAACTAGTTTTTATTTATTTATTTTCTTGTAATTTGTCAAACCAATCAGGTGAGAGAAAAATTTTAGTTTTCAGTTTTAGTTGAGAAGTGCAGTGGCACAGATTCCTGAACTTTAAATTCATTATATGGACCTTCAAGACAAAACAAGGGAAGAAAAATCAGACCTAACAAACGGTTGCCTATTCTTTCCACAGAATCTGAAATTTGAATGAGCCATAAACATCAGCACTTTTACTTTTACATTGAATCACAGATTTGCTGAAAATGAAAAGATCATATGAGTGCAGGGGCTTCAGCTTAAGTCAAAAGTTTGGGATGATGCGTTGTTTATCTCCCATATTGACTACACCAATGCATATGGACATAATAATAGTAATAACAACAATCATCATCATAATCAATATGATAGCTGCTTTGTCTCTTTTCAATGAAAATTCATTCAACAGTGAATAAATAAAAAAGATTTCGGGTTGCAGTGATTTGGATTTGTTTTTGTTTAGCTTTTTGTTTTTAAGTTCAAGCAAAATGGAAATTTTGACAGCTAAAAGTATAGATTACTTTGCACGATAAATAAATTTATTCTCAACATTGCCACTATCACCCTTAGAATTGGAAATTAAACAAAAGACCCAAATGAAATTTGCATTGATCACAACATCATTGAGCTGTTTAATGCCAACATGTTATCTTTTTATTCAGGGTGTATTTAGTAGCCAACAGCTAATGTGCAATTGACCTTTAATAATTAGAACATTTATCAAGAAACATTTCATTTTCAAGAGTTCAAAGCCATATGAAAAAAAGGGAGTTCTTCAAAATATCAATGAATGGGGATTATCTTAACTTTTCAATACCACATAATATAAATATAATAAAGAACTGTGTCATTTCGGGTTTTTGGGTTTGTTTTTTTAATTATGAAATTTGTAATATTTTGGAAGTGAAAAATATATTTAAAAAGAAACTGTATACACTGATATGTTTGCATGACACATTAAAAACAAATATATAAACAGCGCAGCACATTTCCGTCGAATATACGGATTCCTCAAACAAACTGCATTGTCCTGAATATTTCACGCATTAGTCGAGCTATTCACAGATTCCTCAAACTTTCTGCCTGCTGCTCAATCAGTGCAAGCAATTTTTTCCCTCTTTTAGTCGTCTGAAAAGCCCATGAACCTGTGACTAAAAATAGTCCACATCATGCAGACAAAATATGATGCTCACCTAGGCCGCAGTAGAGATGTTACTACTTCTACTAGTATCATCTGAACACACCCCTGGTCTATCATAGACTATACATGCCTTGAAATTGCCATTACAGTGGTGTTTGGCAACTTAAAATATAGCCTATACTATGCTGACGTTTGATAGGATTATGCCTACTAGAACATTACACGTGTGTGGTCCAGTTGTAGCCCATTAATATTAGGTAGATCTACTGTTCTGTACTAATATTTTGAAACCATCAATACCGGTAGTTCGACAGGAAAATAGCAGAGAAAAGAAAATTAACTGCTCTTACTCTTGAAACTGAAACTATTTCTGTTGCCCCGACAAGTTTGACGAATATGTGCTGCATTGCATATATATATATATATCTCTTTTCTTTAAAAAATTTAGTGCTCATTGTGAGCTCCCCGTCCTGAATTTTTGTGTATCACTGCATATCTACTCAATACTTGAAAATTACAAAACAGCTTTTGTTATAAAACATTACATACCAGGGCAGGGACATGACCCCTACTTTTCAAAGAACCAAAATCAGGTGAACCAACAAAAACAAAAAACAAACTGCACCGTACTTTGACCACTAATATCATCAGTAATAATGAACAGATTTGTTTCAATATTTTAACCGCATTATATCAAATCCACATTAAGCACCCTACTCTAAATACCAAAGTTAATTCAGCTGCTTCAAAATCAGTTATTACCGGTACTAGTACTAGATTTGGAGTGTTTATATCCAAATAAATATTATTTTATGACAAGTTGTTGCCACCTCTAAAATGTCATGCAACTCAGACTTTCTTACCAATAAATGCCGTTGGCTTCATAAAGGAAGATGAATGGCCATCCCTTTTTTCTTATTTAAACCCAATGGACTATTTTGTGTGGAATTCCATGAGTGAAAAGAAAAATTGTCATGAGCTGGAAACAAATAAGACTCAAAGAAATCTGATGCCCTCTAGAAAAAGAGGCTAAAACCAAATATTCAGCAGGAGAGTGAATCAAATGATGGTTTAGAAAAAATCTACAGGTAAAAAAAAATTTTCACTTTGCTCAGTACTTCATTTTTTTTTTTTAACCAGCCTTATTAATGCCATGATTACTACCATCTTTTGCAGCGATTTTTTCCTTTCCTCACATAATGTTTCCATTAAATAGCTCTAAAAGTGTACCATGCGAAATTGTAATCAGAACAGTATTGCAGGAGATAACATATATTTGCTTTTAAAGTTGGATGCATGCAATTATTTTTTTTTTTTTGGTTCACCCGACATATCACCAATATATTTCTTTTCCTCTCAATCCCTCTCAGTTTCACCAAATAGAATAACGATACTTTTCTAACTAGTGCATGTCTTTTCACACATTCTGAATGTAAAAATGGCCTCATATAATTTAAAGGCATAGATAGCAACATAACTCTTTGTACATTATCAGTTAAAATATTCAAAACATTGATATGATTTAACAGAATGAGCAAGATGAGATCTGAAAAGGTTCAACAATCTTTTAAAATCTGAGTTTGTCTTTGTTTTATACTGTGTCAATAGATCAATTGTTTTGTTTTGTTTTTGTTTCTTTGAATTAATCTTTTAAATTATATTCCATGAAAAATAAACAAACGGAAAAGTTAAATGTCCCATATATAATAACTTCACAGTGGAGTAAAAAAAAAAAAAAAAAATTAAATATTTCTTTGATCACTTGAAGATGGTGCATATATATATAATATATGTATTGGTTAAGTTGCTCAACACCTTGGAGGACTCCTTGCTCTGCTGTCTCTGAAAAGTCTGTCCTCCTGTAATTCTCCTGATGTGTTGTCTAGAATATAATCAAAAGCATAGCGATTGTCAGTTGAATCTCTGTCCCTTGAATTACTGTCAGAAATGGTTTCCGTTAATAACCTATTGTCTTCACCTTCAACCCCTTCTACAGCCAGGATTTCTTCTTCATTAACGTCAGTCTCCCCAATGAGGTCCTCTGTAGCATGACCATCACCACCAATTATGTAATGCTCATCGTAATCCTCAAAATTGTCATCATAAAAATTTTCGCTGTCCGAATGACCCTCATGGTCCGAATCGTCCCTCCTGTCATTGTCCCTCCTCTCATCCTCATCACTAGGAACATATCCATTGGAAAAAATTTGACCAAGACTGTCTTCTGAGCTGTTTGGAGTTAAGTATGGTCTAAACCTATTCTCTCTCTGATCGGTCTCATTGCCAGACACTCTTTCCATGGCAATGAATTCATTGAACGCTGCTCTTACCATGTCCGCACTGGGTTCAGTGCCTGTTCCTGAACGCTCATTCTCACTCGCTCTTGAGAAAAGTTGAGAAGCCTCTCTCATGAAGCATTGATTGATATCAATAAGGAAATTCTCAAACGAAACATTAGACAAGGAAGGGTTATCATCCTGGCTTGCTGTGTGATCACCAAGCTGTTCAGACAGACTAGGATTGGCTGTAAAGGCAGCACTTCCACTCATATTCAACTCCCGTAGAAGGTTGCCCAAGCTGCAAGCCACATCACTAGGATTCTCACTCCCCGAGCTCTGATTGCTGTCTAACACCGAGTCAGTTGGGATACTGGCCACGGGAGTCTGCACATTTTCAGGACGAGTTGGAGAATGTGAGGCAGTCATCTGGGAGGGGCTCTGCTGGCTGGAAGACAAACCCCTCCTTATGGCGTTATTCCTTTCCAGCCGAGACCTGAGGTAGCTGGCAGAATCGCGAGGCTGATTCCTAAGCCGGCGACTGCTTCCTGTCTGTCTTGACTGGCCAGCTGGAGGAGATGGAGGGAAATTTGCCATGAAAGAGTTTGGTAACAAAGGAATTATGTTGAACATTGGTGAAGCCTGCTCTTGAGTTGACTCTCCAGTAGTCTCACTGGAGGTATCTGTTGGTTGAGATGAGCCTTCTTCAATCAAAGGCTCCAAGGATGTTTCATCTTGGCTGACAATGAGACAGTTGTTGACAGTATCATCATAGTTATGCTCGAGTTCCATATCACTGCATTCAGACCGCTCTTCCTCATCATCAGTTTCCTGAAAATTATCACAGAAGCAATTTGTCAATGCTGTACAAATATTCTTTGTCAGATATTACTTTTGAGATTGTGAAATGCTTTTGAGAGTATTAAAGGCATTTTGATGAAATAATAAATTGTTCTCTGTCAATGATGCTGAAAACGAAAAACAAAATAAGTTTGGTTCATTGATTCAGAATTGATGTATACCTCGAGCGTAAATTTAAAAGAAAATTGTATTTGTGAATTAAAAAAACAACAAATTCTTACTTTACAACTGATTTACAAACAGTGGTGACGGTGAGATGCACTGAAGACAAAATCAAATTAAATACAAATATTAAAAAAGAAAGGACCAGACAAACAAAAATAAAAAAATAAAAAAATTCTTGTCTTGGCACTGACAAATTACATTATATTTCAGCCAAATACAGAAAATTACACTGACCTGTGCTGGGTCTTCATCCTCTACCCATTCACCAAGTTCTATGGCAATCCTACGATAACGAGACTCTCTTAAAACTCCTTTTGCCCTGAGAGTTTTTGGATGATCAGGTCCCATGATTTCTTCACTGAGACGGGCCCATTTCTTAAAATACTGGTAGGACCTTTTATAATCCTGTCAAGACAGTCAAAACAGTCCATTCATAAAAAATATCTTGTTCACTTGCATTTCAATTTTCATCATACATAGAAATAAATATAAGAAATAAATATGAGATTTTATGCAGCACAAAACCCACTAAAATTAAAATGTGCTCAAAGTGATCTACAGGGGGTCCCCAGTCAGCAGCAACATTGAACACGTAAACAAGTTGAACATGCAGCTAGTGGAGTGCAATATATCATTTTTTGGATGAAGAAAATGCTGCTTTACAACAAGGTAATCATTGCACCTGAGTGGGGTGAGGAAAATATGGTGTATCTGGAAATTTTTCCCAAGGGTCCATGCGTGACTCAAAGCCGCAACCTTTCGATTATGAGCTGAGCATCTAAACATTAGACCACACTGCCCACCTGCATTTCAATTTCCATCAATTAAATCATAAACATTACACACATTCAAATACAAATATTTGATTGTCCTATCCTGCATACATTCATGTTTCAACCATAGGACTAGTAATTGTAACAACAACAACAATAACAACAACAACAACAACAACAACAATAACTAATAATGATAGTGATAATGATGATGATAATAATAATAATAATAATAATAATAATAATAATAATAATAACAATAATAATAATAACAGTGGCAGTAGCAGTGGTGTAGAGGCAGTAGTGGAAGTAGTGGTAATGGTAGTGGCGGCGGTAATATGTAGTAGTTAGTAGTAGTCGGCACCGGCACCATCCCTACCACCACCGCTGACGGTAGTGGTGGTGGTGGCCGAGTAGTAGTAGTTGTCACAAATTAGTTATTATGACCAATAATGATGATAACAAAAAATAACAGCAACAATAATAATGTTAATGAAATTGACTGACATATACACACATATTCATCTGAGAATGTTCTATCATTCCCTAAAAATCTGTTGGCTTTATAAAATGTTTCATCTTATTCTGTAGTGGCCATTCAAGAGTCCATGTTCCAAATTTCTCAACAGATTGCAAATTAACAGGTCCTACTAGTTGGACATTGATAAAAACTAATACATGCTCTACATAAAAAAAAAAAGAAACAGAAATGGCCATGAAATAAATTCACCCTGACTCTTAACAGTATGATCAAATCATTTTACTTAATGTAGAGGAACTTAATTTAGTACAGTTATAGAAAAGTCCCTAGAGAAAGAAAAATAAATCATGCCAGATAGAGTTGAAAACAGAGTAGAAATTATCTCACTGAACAAAGTAGATGATTTAAGAAAATGACACATAAATACATGACACAAAACCCACCCTGTTGTCTTCATAGACAATTCCAATATTGATATAAAGTCTTGAGGTAAGGATGTGTAGCTCTCCGTACATTTGCATACATAATTCCATGGCTTGGTTGTAAAGCTGTGAAGAATTGCAATACCAAAATAATAAGGAAAACCTACATTTCTTATTCCTATAGAAGAAGAAAACATCCAGACAAAAGCATACTCACAAACACACAGACAGACAGATAAAGATCAAAACAAAAACTACACAACAACAAAAACTATATAAACAAACTAAAAACAACTTTGAGATGTTTGTTTCATAATGCATAAGATAATTGACAAGACCAAATCATATCCAACTTTTTTTTTTTTTTAAACTACCTTAATAGTCTACGACAATGACATTCTAAATATCAGTGGCAATTACTACTAGAGCTTGTACAAAATCATTGTGATGTCATTATCAACAAGATAACAATGTTCAATTTAAGTAATGAATTAAAGCTTTACCTTTAACTGTTCCATGCTGCCTCTCTTGGCCAGCACACCTTTGGTCATCAAGGCCTCCGCATAATGACCCAGGTCATTCAACTGAGAAATATAATGGATATGAGGGGGGAAAGCATATGTAAGGACAAACGAGAGATCTTTCATACAATTTGATGAGGTGGCAAAATATTTTTCACATTCAGTGTAATAAATAAAAGCTGAGTAGATTCTATCTCAAACAGATAAACTTGCTATTCACACTAACTCCTGTATGGTTATCAAAATTACTGTGCCAACATTTGCGTTCATAATGATTACACAGAATTTCATAACAGAGTTAATTATTCTTTCAAAATATGTAGAACAAAACAAAAAAAAAACATAAAAAGAAATTTAGTTTGTAATCTAATGATAAGTGTTTTCTTATCAAAGTGAAGACTGTCAATTTTAGCATTTTTACATACAAGTCATTAAAAGCAAAGCAAAAGGAATAAGAGAAGAACTTACCTCCAAGAATATCTTCAAAGCACGATCGATGTACTTGTTGCCCTCCTCAACAGCATTCTCTCCTGAGAGCTCTGGACCACCTCCACACGAGTCCCAGCTTTTCATGTTAAATGCCAGCCGCATGAGGGATACCCCTAATTTGAACTAGGGAAGACACAGAATACACATCAGTGGTTACAGTGAATAATATTCTGTGGTCATGATTGAGACGCTATTTGTTTAAGTAAGAAAATGGTGGATAAAATGAACGATTTCACGGTGAAATCCGATAAAGTGAATATCCAAAATGAGTGAAAGAGAAGAACGGACCGACACTGTCACTGTCGCCATGCTGTGAAAATAAAATTCCTTGCCTCGAGCATTGGCAGACAATCCCAGCTCAGCATTGGCAACAGCAATCAGAAAGTGTTGTTCCCCGACCCCACCTCCACTCCGGACCCATTACTGCCCGTGCTATAGTTTCTGGGCCTCAACCCTGCCCTATGGTGCATTCTGCTTACTTGTGCACATCCGTAACACTAGCACACCAACCCTGCCAGCATATTCATGAGGTCACCACCTTGCATCAGAGAAGTCTGAAAAGTGAGAGGCATGACTAGACAAGACTAGGCCGGCCCATCACATGATGTGTTCTGCCTGTCTGCATGCCACTCTCCCTAATCATCATTTACACTGCCTTCATTATTGCACACTTGGGCTCTCCCACTGATTTTGATATCAAAATTATTAAACTGAACCTCAGATAAAGTGAACCCTTTCTTCTGGTCCCAAAGAGTTCCCTTTAAGAGGACTCCACTGTATCATTACTAAGAAACCACAACAGCCAGGCAGATTAGTGAACCAACAAAAATTGATGAGTGGTGAAAAGTATTTTGACGAGTTGTAGAAAATTTCTCCAGAATGTACCTTATGATAAGTTCCTGGTAGAGTTTTTCTGGTGTGTATTGATTTCTTTGCATAGTGTATTGTTTTGCGCAGGTCTGGGAGTTGACTTCTCGACACAAAGTCATTCAGCTTCAATTTCTTAAGGAGAAAGAAAAACAGAGGAAGTATCAATTTAATGTACCATATATTATATATAACATATATTTATAGATTTTACAGCTTTTAATCGAGAATAAAAATTAGATTAACATGAGACCCTTACTTTCTCCACCAACATATTTTTAAAATCTTGTAAAATGATATGTATAAAGATAATATTCTCAGTAGTGAATTTTACTTAATATATCAAAATACATAATATATGATATACAAAACAACCAATAACTAAAACAGCTCATAATATAGGATCAAAAACTTCAGAAATACAATTAATGTGGATTTATTCATGTTACCTATCTTTGACTCTAGCCCTTACCTACAAAGCATGTGATTTACCTCATCATAAATTTCTGACATAAGAGCATAAAGTTCAACCATTCTATGAGGCCGTGCACCAAGTTCTTTCTCCTCAATTTTCATTGCAGTCTTCAGCAACTCTAGAGCATCCTGATGTTTGCCTGCTTGTATTCTACAAAACATGGAAAAGGGGTACACACACAGACCAAATAAATATTTTTTCTAAAAAAAAAAAGCTCTCAATTGTCCAGTAACATATTTGTTCATGTATTTCATAAAACCCTCAATTGTAATGAGATACCAAGTAGTCAGGAGTCTTCATAATATTATACTTATGTCTGATATCATCATTTCCTTGTAAAGATAAAACTGGAAAAATAGGCAATGCACAATTACCAAACACCTGTTTAAACTGTTTTCAAGATAATCAATTCACATGCCCCCTTCCAGGCTTCCTCAAATTAATATGAATAATTATGGGTCACATTATGTCAATTATGGGTTGCTTTATGTCTGACTTAACTGCTGATTAACGACCCACATGCTACATAAAGGTGACATTAAGTCTTTATAAAAAATATTAACACCATCTACATCCATGCAGTCAAGTTTATACCACTTACGTTACTCTGCACACTTTTTCATAACGCAATGACACTGCAGCTTCATTCACAGCATCATCCTCCTCAAATTTTTTAAGGGAAGTTTCATAACTTGATACCATCTCTGAAATGGGCCCAATCTATATAAATAAAAAAAATAATGATTATAGAAAACCAGGAAATTGCATTCATGAAAAAACAAAGCCACAATAAGGAAACCATTGCTGATAAATCAGAGCCATATTGAAATCAGCTGGTTCTACATCACAATGATAGCATTCAAAATACAAAACAAAGAAGGTGTGCCTTTCTTAAAATCTAATACACACCCTCACTATAATTATGACCATGCAGCTATCTCAGAAGCATGAGTTATCACTGCTTATGAGAAAACATAGCAAAGCAAAGCAATTTATATTTACATTTTTTTTTTAATCTGGGCTTGAAACTTACAGAAAAAAAATTGTGGAAATGCTCAAAGACAACAACAAAAATTCTGATAGATGAACACAGTTCAAAATTATAGCTTTATTAATCCCCTTCATTATTTTAAAAACATTATTCTTAACATCTTTTCTCTATTATACATTCCATGAATGATATAGTGTGACTTTAAAAAAATGTGCTGAACTGCAGGCAGTAATGTCTAAAAAACAAAAAAAACAACAACAAATAAAGTGATTTTCATGGAAGTTTGCATAGATCTGGATAAATACAATCAACAATGGCTGTGAAAATTTTCATAAAGGTCAAATATGGGATTCCAAACCTTGCAACACTCATGCAAAAGTGAACTACAACATTATATTACAGTAGTCATATACATCACATGCTGCTTCTCACCTTCCTCCAGTAGGCCATCAGCTGAGAGCTGTATTCCTCTTGATACAGCTGGTCAAAGACCCTCCAGTCACAAAGACACTGAGCCAGATGAAATTTGTCATCCAGACAAGCCAAGTGATGAGGATATTCTTCCACCATTCGTTTCACATCTTTGTGATTACGAAAGAAAGCAGCTAGTCTTGAGTGCCAAAAATAGTAGATGCCTGATTTCTGTGTCTTGCCTGAGTCACTGTCACTTGTTGTTGTAAAATATCTGGCAGTGAGTTTTTTTTTTTAGAAGATAAAATTTTATTCTCTTTCTACATGTCATTAAAAAACATTGCTATGAGAATTAAGATGCTTTTTTTTTTCATTTATAATTTAGTCATAAAAGATATTCTTTTACATAAAATGATTACTGCTCTCATTACTTACTATGATTTTGTTCAGTATGTATGACTAGTATTTGATTTCACTAGTCATCTAAGTTGAAATAATTAGTCAAACAATATTAAAAAGATGAAAAGAAATTTAATTTCAATTCATTTTTATTATCAAATTTCAATGGCAAAATGATTCAATCTACAACTTCTAGCAATTTCCTTTCCTTCTGAAACAGTGAAGATTTCCAAATTACTTACACTGATATAATGAGAAGACAAAAACTACCCTCAACATATTTTTGTTAAATTGCTACTAGACAATTATTTTCATGGGGAAAAACTCTATTAAAATAAAATTTAAAAAATAAAAACAAAACATAAAATGTATTTTTTCCGTTCTTCATAAATTCACATTTTAAAAACTCAAGAACCACTTCAGTAAGCTCATGACTTACTGAACACAAAACAAATTCAACTACCTTTTACGAACAGCTTTACTGAGTGCTCTGTGATAGAAGTCCAGCCTCCCAGTCTTGCTATCACCATATGGACGGAGAAAAGGCTGTAATGTCTTGTATAAAAGCTGCCAACGATCATCTGATAGAGCTTCTTTCTCTTTTTTATTCTCTTTTTCGCTCTCCTCAATTTCCTCTGCATTCAAGTAGATAAAAGAAAAGCATATGGATATAGTATGGTATTAGTTCTAAGACAGTCTCTATTTTTCAAGGAACAAAAAGACCTCTTAAATTTTCATTTTCAAGCAATATGATAAAGAAGTTTTGACATCTTTTTCAAAATAGGTATGTGTGCAAGTTGCTAATCATATCAACAAGCTTTCAAACAACATTTACCAAGTGATTTTAAAGCTGAACAAAAAAAAAAAGAAATTGCATTTATATTATCAATGACTAACCTAACAAAACAAGCATTCAAATTTGTGTAAGGCCCAGGGAAAAGTGCAAAATTGTCACTGAGTCCATTATAAAGTTACAGGCTGAAAAGACTAATCTCAGTCTAAATTGTCAATTTTCAGTTTCGATTGTTATTTACTCTGAAATGATTAATCTTTCAACCACAAAGATTTGGAACAAAACAGAAATCTACTTTATTCACAATTTGATGATACATGATGCTTGGTCAAATTCTATATCTGCCACATTATGATCAATCAGCGACTGTGAATTGACTGTCAAGACTCATGTTTCTTGTGACATACATTTTAAGAAAGCACAAACAGATAATTTCGCATATCAAAACAAAGCAGATTTCCTTCCCTTTCTGACAAGACAATTCATGTATTCATACACTTCACTCAGATTCGGTGCTCATTGAATAGATCCGCTTTCGCTAAAAAAAATAATTCACACTTTACAAAACCAAACTTCTTAATATCTGCGAAGAGAAAGTCTTCATTTTCAATTACAAATATTTTGGAACATAAAGATAATGTTATAAAATGATTTGGACCAAACTACTTGTCCATAAAAAAAAACAAAAAAACAGCAATTCCTTCTCTTGACCGTACATCATTTGGTAAATCATCAACTGGTTGGTTGCTCAACTTGATCTACAATAATTTATTAGTGATAATTTACAAGTCCTTTCAACTTCTTAAAGGCTTAGTACTTGGATACTAAGAAATACCTCAACATGTTAAAGATACTTGCTACAAAATGTTTGTAAAACCAATCCTAGATTACAGAGGGCTATTTGGTATCCACTTATCAAACCAAAGAGATGATATAGAGAAAATACAAAAAAATGCAATAAGATTTATAAACAACAACCACACAGGTAACACAAAAATAAATATGAACATATTGCAATGGATTCCACTCAAAGGACAAAGAGCTAGAAATAAGGTTACTATTCTTTTCATGACAATTAATGGCAAAGCAGTATTACCACTAGAAGAATACAAAATGACAAATAACCATGCTAGATCTTGTGCCAAACATTTCAATTACCATCTTCAAGTGTAGATAGTAATTTGTATTCATACTATTCCCTACTCTCAGATTAAGAAATAAACTATCAATCAATGTAAAATATGGTAAAGATAAAGCAGATTTTAAACAGAAGCTTAATGTTCAACAATAACATATTAAATACTAGTAGTCTAATTACTTTTCGGACCATTGACAAGAATATTCAGTGAACTGACTTTGTCAGCTTTTTATTAAGAAGACGAAGAAGAGATTTGGTTTAATCCACCATTTTCTTTTCAATTAGGTTTAGCCTTGAAGTAGATTTTATTCTTAGTCCAGACCAAGTGCATCGAGTACTGAACTAATAGTGGCTCACACTAGAATATCTAGTGATCTACATCACTGGCAGCAGTAGTAGTAGAAGTAGATCTAGTATATTAGCCAGACTTGGTAGATCTAGATCTTGTTACCCCATTATCAAGCTTTATGTTTAAATGTTTGAAAGTTCTGTAGCCCTTTCACAATGCTTTTTAATCATTTGTTCTAATGCATCTTAAAAAATTCATTGAAAAAAAAAAGCTATAACGGATAGCTTAAAAATTCAAAAAGCAAGATAATCCGCTTATTTTCGAGTTTTTAGAAATAGTAAAACCAACAAGGGTTAAAAAAAAAAAAGAAAAAAGGACAAATCCTTCCTCTTCCCAGACCATCACAGATTGATGTAGTAAGATACTGATGAAATTGCAGGGG
>JBCJKE010113207.1:0-10985 GCA_039654525.1 Melibe bucephala
ACAAGTGAATTATGCCTTAAAGTTGAAGAAGTCCTCGAGACATATATTTTGTATTTATCCCCTCGAGTGAAAGATACTTTTATATTTTTATAAGCATGGTACTCTCAAGCAATGAAATGATGTAGGTAACTAAGTTTGATCTTTAACTCCCTTAATAAACAAAACAAAAACAAATTACGATTTAAACTAAACTATTTTTATGAGTGTATACGCCTTCTTACACCCCAAATACCACACCCTTACCATTTTTTCTCTCGCTTCGGAAAAACTGATAATTTCATCCTCTTTAGACTTGCATACCAGAGTAAAAGTAAAAACATAGTTAAGATTTATAACAGCATGATATGCAATTGTAATAACTGTCTAAGTATGTGTAGATAGATCTACCGTGCCAATCAACTTATCATTGAAATAATTATAAATGAGGACTCTTCACCTAATATAAAATCTTATAATTATGTAATTTCACAACACTTACCGATCAGTTCGGGTAAAACATGAGCTGGTTCATCGCAAAGGAACGCCACAAAAGTGAAAGTTGTACAGCCGCCGTTCGACGCATAGCCCGAGGGGGCTTGCCAGAAAGATATACCGAAACGACCGTGTGACAAACTTGGACTAAAACAAGTTCTCTCGCTTCGTATTTTTTGTCAACATTACTTGTTTTACATAAAAAAAGGCCCAAATTTTACTATTTTCGACTTCAAAATCCGTTTTAAGCAAATTTGCCCCCTTTTTTGGACGTTTTAAAGAGAAAAATCGAAATTTGAGGCACTTTACTTGCCCTAGAACATTATGAATTACACTACTAGATGGGGTAACCTTTGCTCTTTCATTTGATACCAATTATTTATTATAACCCGGTGGCTTACCAGATAGAACTGTAGAGGTGAAGTTGAAGTCAGGGGGGGGGGGGGGGGGCGGACCAAAAATTTTCGTTGCGCTTTGCCGTAAATGCAAGTATTTTTCACAAACAAGCTAAACAGGACAAATATCCTTACACACACATGAAAACACATTGAAATGATAGAGAAAAAAATCGCTCTTTACTATGGTGCACATTTTATTATGATATCTTGAACGCTTGTGATGTTATTACTCGGTGAAGTTGACTAAATTTGTAAAAATGTCGGCCCGCTGACTGGACAGCGGGTTTGGAGTGCCTAATATAATATCTTTTATCATTTTTAAGCTACTTTCGGTTGAATGAACGCAATGCCTTCAAGGATGCTTCTGTTACAGTTCATCGCACCCCCACACTACATACCACTATCGGACCATTACCTCCCAATCATAAACCGAGATCCATGTAATCTCTATCTATCCATCCATCCATTCACCCATCTATCTACATGTGTATCTATCTATCGATCGGTCTATCTATCTATCTATTTATCTATCTATGTCTAAGCATCCATCCATCTATCTATCTATCTATCCATCCATCCATCCATCCATCCATCCATCCATCTATCTATCTATCTATCTATCTATCTATCTATCTATCTATCTATCTATCTATCTATCTAACCATCCATCTATCTATCTATGCACATTTCATTCTCAAAGATGTTTATTAGGTTTCCCCTTTTCCATATTTGAATTTTGAAATTGACAATTTTGCTATTACTATTATTTCGTATATTTGATCACATTCGAATTGCTTTAGGATCCCATCATTTTCTACCCCTAATAATATTTGTTCTTCGCATAATTGTATTCTTTTATTGAGCTTCATTGCTACAAAATGTTCTACAAATTCCCAAAAGTATGACATGAGACTAGAGAGCAGTTTACAAAAAGTGTTTGATGCAGTCATCTTCTTTGCAATGCATGGATTGTTTTGATTTTCTGATGCCAATTTTTTGTAGCAATATGTTTGTGGGGCAGATATTACTCATTATTTTCCACTGAAGTACTCTCAGCCTTGTTTCTTTTGTACATCACATCTATACCCACTTCACAGTGTTTCTTAGTTATCTGACATCCAAGTTTCCTTTCCCAAAATTGTTCGACATAATAAGAGTTATCTGCTTTTAATGTAATATCATTTTGTAAAATCCCTTCCTTCCTATTTGACGTATGCCTACTCTTTTGAGTTGTATTTTGACGTTGACTCTTTCTGTTTCATTGCTTATACTTAACTTGTGGTATCAAATATTAGATATTGCTCAATAATCAAGGATCGCATGGGGGTAAACACTAAATTTATCTATAAATTCATTAAATGCCAAAAGTCTCCCATCCATATAAAAATCTGTTATCAGCTTACTCCCTCTTTCAATAGGCGGCTTGCTAAACAACACTTTTCTTGTATGTGTTATATCTTTTTGTTGAAGATATGTTGTTCATTCGTCATGTTGATAGTTGTTACTTCCACATTATTATGTTTCAGCCAAGTCGTTACTCCTCGTTTCCAAAAACAGTTTCTAATAAAGTTAAGTCCTTTGCATTCTTTAAATAGACAAGACCACCCACTGATAATACTGAAGCAAAGCATTCTCTGCCAATGTGTTTATGTTGGGATGAGCAAATCCTGTCATGGCTTTTTCTGCCCATTCAATTAGGATGGCTTCTTGTAGTGCCTCGATATTAATCATATTTAGCCCTCCTTTGTCGATCGGGCTACATGTGATTGTTCTTCATACTTTTTCGACGGTTTTTCTATTCGAAAACTTCTTTCTCCAAATAAATTGGAATAGCATTCAGGTGGCTTCTTTCAGAATATTCTCTGGAATACTCATGCTTTGCATAACATAATTTTAGCTACTTAGAGCGAAGGTTTTTATTATATGGATCTTCCCGATAATTGATAAGTTTCTTTTGCTCCATAACATAAGTTTTCCTCTTATGGATTCTAGTTTATTTGACCAGTTCTTCTCATTTTGACAAGCAGTTTTTTTATTACTGGTATATTCCTAATAGCCTAATTTCATCGACATATTCTATTTTCTTCTTACATTGTTCATTTCTGCTCTCATTTTTATCATTGAGGAATACTGCTTTATATTTTTCTGTGTTTAGATTAAGTCCTGATAAAGAGGAAAATTCCTCTAATTGATCTAAAGCATGCTTCATATCGCCGACACTGTCTAAAAATAACGTTGTGTCGTCAGCATACTGTCTTATTTTAGCATTACCTCGACATCCTTCCTGGTTGATTCCTTCAATGTTGTCGTTTTGTCTGATGGTAATTGCTAGAATTTCAACTGCAACAATAAAAAGTAATGGCGAAATGGAGCACCCTTGCCGCACTCCTCTTTCAAGTTAAAACGAATCCTGCGTTTTTTTACGCTGGTTGTTCTGTTCGGGGTTAATACTTTCAACCAATCTAGGAAATATGGGCCAAAGCCAAATTGTTCAAAGGTTGTCAAGATCAGCGGGAATGAGATGGTATCAAAAGGTTTTTGATAATCCATGGAGAGAAGGATAAGTCTTTCTTTTGATTATTTGTTTGATTCTAAAATGTCATCTATTTCCCCTATGCCTTCAGTTATATTGCGGCCCCGCATAAAACCCATCTGATTGGGGTTAATAATTTTGTGGAAATTCTTTAGTAATAATTTTGTAATCCGTGTTCATTAATGAGATTGGTCTCCAGTTTTATATTACCCCTCTATCATTCCCTTTGTGTATAAGAGTAATGATACCTTTACGTTGTGATGTTGATTCGTTTAAACTGTGCCTGTGTGAAGCTGTTTAAGGTGCTTTGATGTCATTCCAGAAGATTTTATAAAATTCTACCGATGGACTGTCCAGACCCGGAACTGATCCGTTCTTCCTACTTTCCAAATCCTCCAAATATTCTTTTTCAAAGATATCATTATCACAATATTTTTATCTTCCTCAAAAATTGTTGGTATTATCAGCTTTTCCGTGAAATAATTAATTCTTTAAAGAGAGCTTCCTTCGTTATTTTGATTCTTTTATACACACACCGTCTCTATCTAGATATCCATCTATCTTATCTATATATAGATACTTCCGTCCGTCTATCTACCTGCTTCTTTTTGCCACCAAGTCACCATCATGCCATTCAACTGAAAGAGAGACCCACATTATCCTTTTTATGGTACGGGCCCTGGCAGAAACTGTAGTGTGGAATTTGTCCCTTCCCTCCATATGTCACCTCTTGCTATAGTCAAGAACTTGTGAATTTGTTCTTGAAAGATATAATGGGATTTGTCCCGGTAAAGCTTTCGTGCAGCAATACTGAGTGCTGATTGATCAAAACGATGGCATATTTCGTATTTGTATTCATCTTTAACATCTCCTAGCTTGCCACACTTAAGAACCTTCACAAGATTTACTTTATGGTATGGACACATGCATGTCTCGTTGAGTGCACAGGCAGCCCAGGGCGCAATTATTGCTTCGTGTATGAGAGGTTCGTTGTGCAAAACAACGTTACCAGAGGTACATTGCACGTACGGATGGTAAGCACAAGGCTCGTCACCAAAGAAGTGAAACATGTAGCGCAATGTGACCCTAGGTATTATACTTTTAGACGCACCCGTCTGCATACCTCGAGTTCTCGCTAATTGTAGCATCAGCTTCAACTGAGACGGGTCTTTGAAAAATCGGATAGAAGCGTCCATCCAGTAAATGAGGTTAGCCCTTGACGCATGCGCGTAGACAATCATAGGCTTCCAACCGTAGCATTGAAGCTGAGTAAATATCTTTGGGAAACGTTCGAATGGGAAATCTCTCACATGACAACGACAGATATTGGCAATGTCCTCTTTTTGTATACTAGTCAAACCCAGGTTGTAATAGATGAGGGTGAAGTTTTTTAAGTAAGGAAAGACATTAGTATGAAGATTGTACAGTAAAGCCTTGGATTCTCTGTAGTGATTCGCAGATGCACCTGTGACCAATATGATGTCATATTTTCCAGGAACAGAATTCCGCATATCGTCCAAGACTTTCTTGTACGCGGAGTTGGGATGTAGATGAGGTGGCGCAACCAGCTGTTCAACGCGAGATTTGGGATCCCTGGGAAGTTGAAGACGAAGACATCCTCCTCTGTCACAACTCTTCATGATGACCTCGCGTTCAACACAGGTGGGTGGTAGGTCCATTGATTTTTCTGGAAAGGCATTGTTCAATTTGTATTTTAAATCTTTGGCCAAACGTTGGATCAAATCATTGTCCGGCATTTCAGAATGAGGAGCGATAAAGCGTTTGGCGGTTTTTACAGTGGATCCCTGAGTTAAAACATCATATCCTCCAAGGGCAACATATTCAATTTTTGTAACTGGCGAAAGCCTTACCCTGGATGGTGTGGTAAATTTCTTACCTCGGAGATGTAAATCTGTAGAGCCAGCGCGATTTTTCTGCTTTGCTGCCCTCTGCTGCAAAGCTCTCTCCATATAGTTGAAATTTGTCTTGTTCGATTTTACGGTCCTGAGCGCTGTATCCGTAAACTTATCATGGTTCTTGACTTGGACATTGAAGAACGCAATGTAACAAACGCAAAGAAGTATGAAGATGCTGAGGTTGGTGATTGCGATGGCGGCCTTCCCCTTTGGTATACTGAACGGTAACCATTTCATGGCTAGTCAGTGAATATTAAAGTCGTTGCAGGATCTCTCTGAAAGAAAGATTATAACTTCTGAATTGTAACTATTTCCTGTTGTGAATTATAAAGATTTTCATCAGTAATGTATCTATGCTGTGTTTTGTTTCGGTGGTAAATGAAAAAGAAATCGCTAAACGTCTTTTCTATTAATATGGGCGTCATGTTTCATCGACAATGTACAATGGTTTGTCGACAAATCCACTTGCTATAGTTTATTGTATTTTTGCACGCGGCCTTGATTTTTTAGTAACCAAAAGGTTTCGTAAATATATTTTATAAGACTGTTGTAAGTTGATTGGGGCCTTTGTCGCAACTCTACATTTTCGATAACGATTTACATCTTCACTTCGAGCAGAGAACTAAACAAATCACGTCTGCCATAATTTAAACGGAAGATCAATATTTTTAAATTGCATTATTACTATACTTTACTTGATGACTCAACACTAAATTTCACAACTGGCAAGGAATAAGCAACCATACAACGACCCTTCGAATACCACATTGAGAAAGAGTCCATTTCTCCTCACCATCGATATAAAAATGGCATTGAAAGAATTGCGAACAGACCTGCTAAACAAAAGACTAAGACGAGAAAAAAAATGTCCGTCTACAGATGATGTCGATTTGGTTTTGTGACGCACATGGAGACACATAGCTACAGCCTAAAAATATCTAATACCTTAACGCAATGGAATCTAAAAGTCAATTTAACAAATTCATGAATAACAACAAAAGGAAGTCATAAACAAGAACGGGAAAAGGTCAGAAAGTTAGGGAGCCTTATAAAATGAAAGCGGATATCAAAAAATGAAAAATACTAGCTCAAAATGGATTTCATGATTAAACAACAAACAAACTGATGGATCAGAGGAGAATTAGCCAGAGAGCAAAAACGAAGCCGTCTACGAAGCATTCGTCACACTAGTTTTACTTTATAACAGCGAAATATGGGGACTTACTGGTAAAATTCTGGATAGACACAATGAACAGAAAACGTCTAGGAAACAGCATGCATAGTCATACACTGGGCTGAAAAAAATGCCAATAAATATCTGTTTGAGCGCTGCAAAGTTAAAAACATTGGGACTAAGAATCGAAGAACAAAGATGGAGAGTGCTAGGACACATCCTTAGAAGATATGCCAGATTTCCGGCCCAGAGAGCAATTATTGAATACTTTCAAGATAGTACGAAATTCAAATAAAGAACACCGACATCACTGCCAAATATATTGAACCAAGACCTGAAACAACCTACATGTATTATGAAGAATGTCAAAGAAACAGCAGAACAAGTCGGAAGAACTCAAATAACCACCAGAGCTCGAATCAATGGAAGACCTCCAAGATCTAAAAAGGTTGGATCAAGACAGAGAAACCTGGAAAAGAGTGAGAGACATCATAATGAAAAACTGAAGAAATAGCTTTGGCACACACATTTTAGTGCAAGCGTCTATACTGTGGTCACAGTGGCTTAGTGGAAGCGCTTGGGACTCACAACTGAAAGGTCGTGGGTTCGAATCCCTTTGGGAACATTGTGATTTAACCCTTAGGCAAGGTTATTTACAGTAATTGCCTCCGTTTTCGAAGCTGCTCTTGCGGCTGACGCTCGTTTTTGGGTCGAGAACCAAAAGGCAATTTCCTTTCAAGGAATATTAGAGTAGAATTTTATTTATGTATGTATTTTTAAATATTTATTTACTACTCCGAAGCCTGTCTTATCTTTATTACTATTATTAAAGTGTATTAACTTTACAGTCACTAATTTTTCTTTTGGTGTTTTGAAATTTGATCAGTGTTGACCGTTGTGAAAGAGCTATGTTAGTGTTATATTTATAAATAAATATCTACTCGTCGGCACGGACGATAAGCCGCGACAATATTTACACACAATTAAAATATGTTATTCTGATTGAGGATCAATATTAAAATTTGGTAATTAATGAAGAGGTTTTCTAAGTTGACACCTGAATGCTGAGTTAGTCACTAAACACTAAAGAAATTCGCAGCTTTAGAAAAATTAAAACAGTTAACACAGTATTATTAATTAAAAAACCCAAAACAAACAAACTTTTGATCACTAGAAATATAAGACTGCATGTAAAAATTCAGGACATTTAAACAGCACCTTTTAAAGACATTTGGTCACAGTGGCTCAGCCGGAATGCATTCGACTCAAACTGAAATGACCGTGTGTTCGAATCCTGTTCAGGACGTTGTGAGTTAACCCTCGTACAAGGTTTTTACGTAAATTGCGTCCGTTTGTGGCGCTGCTCTTGCGGCTGACGCTCGGATTTCGGTTAAAAACCAAAAGATAAAACTCCTTCCGGAGATTAATACAGTGGCAGTTTTATTATTTGCTAGTTTTATTTCGAGTAGAATGCCATCAAAGATGTGTGGAAAGACTATAGAAAATTTATAAATAGAATGAGTGGATAATAATAATCAATAATTATAATCAATAATGTGAAAAGCAAGTGTATAAACAGATAAATATCAATTTAAAACAAATTGAACGAATGAATAAATGAAATGAGATTTGAAAAAATGGAATATGTTCAATTGAATGTATTCATGAATCATGAAGCATATTAATACATTTATAAATCAAAAAGTAAATATTTTAAAATAAATAAATAGCATGTAGGCAAAAGCATTAAATCCAAATACATGGATGCACCTGCCACTTAAGCACGTGTGGTAACTTTCGAGAACATCGTTCTTTTAATAAGTATAATCAAAAATACTTTTGTTTTCACCGTAGCCGCGTTTGAGTTTGATGCATTGTCATTCATTAGTATCTAGTTCTTTCTTACCATAAACCATCTGCTTATTGCATGGTAATGTAAAATGCGATGCCTTTTACTCCTAGATCTGGTAATACCATTATAACAATAAAAGCCACGCTCTTTAGTTGCACTAAAGAAATGACATCTTACCAGTTCTGACGGGTAGTTATGGATAAAACCTTGACAAAACTAATGGACACCTTACACACTCCTTTAGATACGTTTGGTGTTGTAGCCAACAGTATATCATAAAGCGTAGGGCAAATATTAAAAACTAAGAAGCCACTAAGAAGACATCACACAGACACGGGCTCTGTTGACTTCATTGCTTTTTTCTTCGTTATCGACAGTAAATGGGCAGCTGGTGCACATTTTTCACCATATGAGTTACCTAGTGAATCTTAACTGAAGTAAAATTTAACAGCGTAACAGCTTTGTCGTGTCGTTTTAGTGTAACGAGTGGCCGCCCACAAAAATTGACAAGATTTGATTTGTGTTCTAGATGTCCTGGATGTGTAAAGGGAAGTCTGCCTGCAATTTTTTCTTTCTTTCTTTATTTTTTTAGCTTTAACATTAATATGAATGGGATCATAGGTAAGTCTCTTCGACTTTTACTTTTTACTTTAAAAATCATAAAGAGAATCATATGCCAAAAAGCAGACAAACTTTCTTTTTAAAACGAGGCAATGATAAGAAGTAATAATTTGTGTGAGTGTGTCTGCCAAAGACTGTCTTAGTCTAGTCGAATGAACGTGTCCATCCAAACCAAGAGAACTCAAACATTCATTGTAGAGCTGACATAATTCACTCATTTGAAACACAGTACTTGTGTCACGAAAATTTTCAACATAGTCAATGAGTTCTGCTAGACATAGTGCCTTAAGAAATGGAGGTTTTTTCAGCTTTCTTAGTTTCTGTGTTTTTCACTTTGTCTGTTTTCCTGCACCTGTATAAGTGTGTGAGACAACACAGATTCGGATGATAGTGGGCATTACGTGCAATCAAATCACCGTTTATAATTTTCCTAAGTAATTATTCGTCCCCAATAGCCTGTGCACATTCTCGAACTTTAGTATCAACACCAAAAGTAGTTACTCTGTATTGCACACTTTTAAAGTGTTTTTCCCGCCGGGTTTATCACACAATGAACACATTATTTGGTCTTCAATATTAATATTAATATTATTGTGGCAAGCATATGACGTGCCTGCCGGTAGGCTCATTGTTTTTGTTTTGAAAGGGCTATTCATTTTCTCAGCAAATATTCTTTTTTTGGCACGAAGTAATTTTTGATCATCTACCCTGTTTCTGCAATTTTGTGCCAAACAGTTAAACAGCTTTATTTGTTTCTGATATCTTTTCTAATTCATTTACAGGTAAATCCACAACCTCATTGTCAATTTCAAACGGCAACTGGTTCGCACGATACTGTATAAGTCTTTCATATCGGTGCAATAGTTTTGTTAGGTGCGAATTCTACACCTGAGATGCTAGACTTTGGGCAATTGTTTGGATCTCGTAAGTCATTGTTATTATCAAATTGGCACAAAAAGCGTTTTTCGAAATTCATTTTCATTGCAATTACATTTGATCATAATCTGAGACTGTCAAAAGAAAAAAAAAAAAGAATATGCATGTCTCAAAATTTTACCAAACTTCAGGTGGCGATTTTCACTAAAATTCAAAGGAAATCAAGGAAACTATGCAACTTAAACTAAATCAGTTCACTTTAATGAATTCAGTACCATTTAAAACGTATGGTTAGACACCTTGCTTGTATTGATACTACGACATTTATTTCAAAAATTGTGTACCTTTCTGAACGATACTTCTGGTTTATGACGGCCATTTCTAATTTATGCAAATGAAGGTCATATAATACATCCACAACTTGTGTCCTACCCTTAAATTTCTTAGATTGGTATGAGTTCCCTGTGTACCAAATGACACCAAATGACCACTATTGGTATAAGTTACCTGTGTACCAAATGACACCTTCCTACTATTGGTATAATTTACCTGTGTACCAAATGGCATCTTCCCACTATTGGTATAATTTACCTGTGTACCAAATGGCACCTTCCTTCCATTGGCATAATTTACCTGTGTACCAAATGACACCTTCCTACTATTGGTATGAGTTCATGTGTACCAAATGACACCTTCCCACTATTGGTATAAGTTACCTGTGTACCAATTGAAACCTTCCTACTATTGGTATAAGTTACCTGTGTATCAAATGGCACCTTCCTACTATTGGCATAAGTTACCTGTGTATCAAATGAAACCTTCCTACTATTGGTATAAGTTACCTGTGTACCAAATGGCACCTTTCTACTATTGGTATAAGTTACTTGTGTACCAAATGGCACCTTCCTACTATTGGTTTAAGTTACCTGTGTACCAAATGACACCTTCCTACTACAAAATGCAGGCAATGTTGACTCAGGGACTCTACTACTGTACAAACAACAATGGAGTGCAAGGTGTTTTGTTATAGTTATAAGTACCTAATGACATTTTGAGTGTATAATCTAACATCTCTCTCTCTCTCTCTCTCTCTCTCTCTCTCTCTCTCTCTCTCTCTCTCTCTCTCTCTCTCTCTCTCTCTCTC
>JBCJKE010113318.1:0-10982 GCA_039654525.1 Melibe bucephala
AATAAGGGGGAAATAGTTGCGAGAGGAACAGACTATGAAATGTACGGCGTGAGACAGTTTCGAGGCACTGAGCGACCGATCTCGCTGGATTAACATGGTGCGAATGGGGGCCAGCCGACAAGTGACATATCTCTCACTAACTATCTCCACTAATACTCGACTTTCGATGCCCGAAGCTCTAAGGTAAACAGAAAACAAAATAATAGGTGAGACTTCAGGAACAACACTAAAGTAAAAGATTACGACATATGTATTATATCATATTATTTTATGTTCTCTATAATTTCATTCATTTTCAGTATTACTGACCTGATCATCGTGTATTACAAATGTATATCATGTACCATGAAGAGTTGTGACTATGGATGAAGATATCAATTTCGACCTTCAATTTGATGATGATGATGATGATGACTGCCTATTGGTGGAGGCAGTTGATTCATCAGAAGCAGATGTACAAATGCTGACGAAACCATCTCATTCCAGAATTAATGAAGGTAATCATGTATTTATTTAATGTTTATGAAATGACTTTCAATTGACTTATAAATGTGCCTCTAAGATATCTCCTCTATGTCCTTTTTAAGTTTAAGTTACTATATTTACAGTTGCAAATTTATGTCTGTGCAGCCTTTCTTGATATGATAATTTTTCTAAGCCTGGTTTATCTTTGTTGCTCTCCTTTGCATGTTTTCTATCATTTTAATTTGTTTTTTCAAAAGTAGATTCCATAGTGCATTTGTGTATTCTAAATGAGGTCTAACAAAGCCAACAAACAAAGATTTAAAAAGACTTTACAAGTCTAGATACTGGAATGTTTGTCTGATTAACCCATGCATTGAGTTAGTCTTGTTTATTTTGTATGTCATATGTTTCTCAAAAGACAGCTTATTGTCTAATATTACACCCACAACATCCGTAGAGGAGTATTTCATTGGGACATGAAAAAAAAGGCTAGACATAAATATGTATGATAGAACCAGACATTCTCATTGGAAATTCAATATAATTTCACACAGAGGTTATATGACCTGTTTTTAATAAGTATGTGAAACCATTGAACTGATTTAGAAACCTGCCAGAATGTCAAAGGTTAACCCAAAAAGCCACAACGTGGATTTTGAAAAATAAAAAGCCATTCGCATTGTCAAATCGTCAGGAGTTCAGCTGGATCCTCCACATAGACTTATAATAGATCACAGATGCTTTCTCCTATTTTTAAAAATATGTATCTTAAAGTCTTTCTGACAATTTTTATAAAACTTTTCATTTTTGCTTTCACTTTCCTTTTTGTGAAATGGTGAACTCTTTGTCTGTAGTCATTTTTAAAGAAAGGAATTCATAAATTCATAACTTGCATTAATGGCATAGGGACTAGGGCAGCCAATCCTCCTTAGCTATTAAATAAATGTTATTGTCGATTTGATTCTAGATCTAGAAGCAATGATTAGGTCTAAATCTAATTGTAAATCCATCTGAATTGAATCACAAGATAGGAAGTATGATAGAGAAGTAAACTTCAAATTTCAAATGTGAACATTTGTAAAATCATATTTATCAATTACAATCTGATTTAATTATACAAAGTTATACGATTATTATGGTTAATGCTGTCTGTTTCTCACAGTCATATGTCATAACTGCGAGCGTAGCCTAAAGAACACAATTAAACATAACATATGTAGAAGGTCACGAAGTGTAATTTTTTGCCATTTTGAGGTGGATATATTCAAACTATATAGCTTTGTCATTAATCTACCTTCATAAGACTTTACATGCTTGCTTCTATTGTTTTATACTAGATGTATCCTAATTTTCATGCAAATTCATTGAATGATATATATGTATTATATTCTTTTTGCACAGAGCCTTTGTCAGATAGAGATGAAGAGGAAGGAAATATTTCAATTGGTTGCGATCCTCTTGATGAGCAGGTTGTTCAGCTTCCATCTCAGAAAGATCCATCAGGTTTTGATAGGCATTCAGGACAACTATGGATCTATCCAACCAACTATCCAGTCAGGGACTACCAGTACAATATCGTTCAACAGGTCGGTAAAGCTATGCTTGATTTTAGGTACACACCAGGATGGAATTGTATAATACTTCCATGCTCATATGAATAGCTGCATATCCTTCTTACCACTGTAATTTTAACATGGTTTTAAAAATCAAAGGCATTGAATGAATGAGAAAAAATGTTAAAAATTCCATGGTAAAAGACATAACATATTATTCAAGATACCTCATTGACCTTTTGAATTAACTTTGTGGCAATATAACTAACAATCTTGATTGTTTGATGCGTTAGTTCATTTTATGACAGAACTTGTTCATTCCTTTTTATTTTCAAACTTTAATTCATTTTTTATAGGGTGCTTTATTTGTAGACATTTTTAATGATGAATAGTTTAAGGTACATTGGGTTGTTTCTTTGCTCTTGTTTTCATTAGATTGAGACACTAGCTAAATTCAGTCATTATGTAAGAAATGGAAAGGTTAGGGAAAACAAGGTTTTTGCACTTCAGTTGATGACTTTTCAAAATCTTTCAGGCCTTGTTTCGAAATACCCTCGTGGTGCTGCCGACTGGTCTTGGCAAAACTTTTGTTGCAGCTGTTGTGATGTACAACTTGTATCGATGGTTCCCACAAGGCAAAGTGGTTTTCATGGCCCCAACTAAGCCGCTAGTCGCCCAGCAGATTCATGCATGTTATAATATCATGGGAATACCTAAAATTGATACCATAGAGATGACAGGTATTTCTCTTTTTTCATTTTAATCACATCATTTCATTAAAGGCTTTAAATGCTAATAGCAAAACATTTTGATTTGAATGTTTTGTGTGAAATCTTTGTTAGGTTTTATACTGATTTTACTCTCATTTATTTTTCTTTGTCCCTTTCAAATAGAGTAAATGTACATCTTAAACTTTGTAAATGGGTGCATATGTTTACATATGTGTATCATGTATGTATTATTTTATTAATTTTATGATGCAAGGTTACTGTTTGAAGTAAAATGGAGGGGCTCATCTTGTAACAAGAATTGAATTTTAAGAAAAGTAATATTTCTATCAGATAGTCTGCATATTAAAAGAAAATCCTTCTTACCAGGAAACATTCATCCCACTGTCCGTGAGAAAGCTTGGCGACAGAAAAGAGTGATCTTCCTGACCCCTCAGGTTATGACCAATGACATAAGCCGGGGTTCATGTTCTGCTAAAAGTATCAAATGTGTTGTCGTTGATGAGGCTCACAAAGCTCTTGGAAATCATGCTTATTGTCAGGTACATCTTAAATTCAATGTAGGAAATTAATGAGCACTGACAACTTTAAAATAAATCATACCATATCCCTTTGTCCTGTTTATTGTTATCATCCTCCCTCTTGATTTGATTCCCTCTTTTTATCCTTTTCATCTTGCCTTGTGCCCCCACCCCCACCCCCAATTCACAACCACTGCTCCTCCTCCAGATTTTCTCGGTCCTCCTCTTCCATTTTTTCTGTGTCTAAAGAAGATACATTTATAAAGTCAGTATAGCCAAGATGAGTCACTTTTATAATATTTCCTGAAAGCCATGACTGCAATTATATCTTTTTAAGCCATGTAAGTACCAGGTGACAGTTTGAAACGAAAATAATGATGGTAGCATTTGAAAAAAAAAGGTGCTGTATTAAAGCTGTTGAGAAAAATATGGTGTTTGGTTTCAGGACATGGAGTTAGATATTTTGGTTTTAGAATATTCTAAGAGGATGCATGATGCATTTCTTCTTGTTCTCCATTATGTTGTGATTCAGTTTGATTTTTATCAATGACATACCTATAGGTGCTCTCTTTGTGTCATTGTGATTCCAGGTAATAAGAGAGCTCATCAACTTACAAGCGGACTTCAGGGTCTTGGCCCTGAGTGCTACTCCTGGGAGTGATCTGAAAGTATGTTCATTTAAAGGACTTTGCAATGATTTGCCATCTTTAGCACATTCTGAACAATTGTCCTTAAATTACAATTGGCTTGACTGACTCAGTCGTCCTACTTTGCAGCCTCGGCAGCCTTACATATTTTTGCTGAGAAGACCCTCCATTCCTGTCTGTCGATTACTTTCCTTTATTTTCATGTTATTCATCAGTATTAAATGTAAAACACAATGCAAAAGCACTATCCAGGACAATAATAGCATCATATTTTCTGCAGTATAATACTACCATATGTAATAACTGCACAGCTATTGGTACTGACCAACTTGCTGTCTTTTAAAGACCCGCCATAGATTTCAACGATTTTTCATTAAACAACATGTGTAGATGGGAATGGCTTGTTATGAAAGTTAGTGATTTTTTAGTCTACTTATATAACAAAAATGGCAAAGGACTATTGCATGTTGCTGTTATTGTAGAATAGAATTGAAGAAATTCTATTGAATTTCAGACATCTACTGCAAATTGAAATAATATTTCATTTCAAATAAGACAATCCTGTATTTGATAAATACATGTAATAATATGAATGATAGGAAATGTATTTTAAAACCTCAACAAGGCCACATCTTTTTAAGATTTTCTTTAAAAAAAAAAAAAGAAAATCAAGCGATATACGTCCCTGTAGGTTTTATCGTACATATACATTTATGAATAAGCAAAAATATGTTTACCATAGAACAAGGGTTCATTTCGATGAGTTATGTGTGATGGCTAAGAATTTAAAGTGACTAGATCATCATGTGTATTGTTTGAGGTAAATGAATTCTTGATAACGTTATTGAGATGTATGATTAATAATGCTTTTTTAAATATTTTGTTGTTTTTTTTTTTCTTTTCAGGCAGTCCAGCAAGTAATGGCCAATCTTCTCATTTCCCATATTGAGCTACGATCAGAGGATTCTATTGATATTCGTCCTTACACCCATGAACGAAAAGTGGAAAAAATTGTTGTACCAATGGGAGAGGAACTTAGTGAAATTAGGCTGAAATATATACAAGTAACCAATTTAATGTTTCATCACAATAGTATTAATTTAATTTTTGAATGGGTTGTCTTTAAGGAATATTTAGCTCCGTTGTGGCGTGATCATACTTTAAAGAAATACTTTTTTTCTTAATTCCTGTTTCAGGGTGATAGTGATTTGTGTAAGTGTTAAAAGGTTTGTGAAAAAATATTTGAGATATCGGCCTGCAAAGTCAAATGGTTATTGTTCAAATTGTACCAGTTCAGGCAAATTTCCAGTTTTCCTGCTTCTTTATTCATAGTTTGTTGGGATCGGGCTCCCGATCCTAACAGCTTTCATCAATGCACAATAATCCTAGAGATCTTATGTATGCTTCTTACATGTTATCAATCTCTTTGCTGTTGAAGTCCGACTGGGTAAAATTTAAGTCCCGTCCAATGTCATAAGTTCTACGGTGATGGTAAGAAAGGGTAATTCAAAGGGTTGATACAGCTCAGAATGTAGTATTTCAGCTTGTTAGCATTGACAATCCAACGCAGTTCTAAATCCTTCTTTCACTTTTGTATCATCTTGCTTATTGGCTGTGACTTTGCTCAATTCAATTTCATGTGTTACGTCCGTCAACAGATAATGCAAATGGTGGTCCAGCGCCTTATCAGACAGAGAGTCCTCTACAACAGAGAGGCCACAAAGCTGTCCAAGTTTCTGATATTGAAAGCCAGAGATGAATACAGGCAGAATCCTCCTCAGAATCTTGAGGTAAGCATTTCATGTAGATGACTATTTCTTTGTTTATTTATGCTTTCTTTTTGGAAGTCAACCATTTTTATTGTAATAAAGAAGATCATACTATTTCCATAACATTGACTGTGTTTTTATATGTTTGGAGAAAATTTTATTGCTGATCTCTCAAAGCTGATAAATTTTCCATGATTCTTCATATTGTTTACTTCACTTTCCGTAATCTTGAATCTTCCATTATGTTTTACATGTATTACATTGTCCTTAATATGTTTTATTTTATTGGGGATCATGTCCTTTTTAATTTTATTTGTTCCATAAAGTCTCAATTTTTAAACAATGTATCTGTATTATAAACTCACTTAAGTCAATATGTTTGTAAACAAATTTTCCAAGCATATTTATTTAGGCCTTTGAACTTATATGAAGTCTTAACATTTTTGTCATTTGCATATGCTTTAGGAGAAAATAAAATGTTCAATATATAGTGTCACATCAAAATAATGAGAGCTCATTTAATCAGCCTCAGAGAATGTTTATTCTTTGAAAAATACAGTATAAGATTGCATTTTTCAATGGAATGTTTCAGCAATTCCCAATGCTTTATTTTTATTGCACTTTCATTAATCATCTTGAGCTTAAATCCACAATGCGTATCCAGTAATTTCAAGTATTTCTCTTGTTATTTTTCACTTTCAGTCAGCTCAGTATGGGAACATTGAGGCTGACTTTGCTCTTGCTATGAGCATATATCATGGATTTGAACTTCTTCAACTTCATGGCTTGAGATCGCTCTATAATTTCCTCATGGGCATCAAATCAGGAGAGAAAGGTTATGGCCGCACTCGTAATGAGTTGACACGGTGTTCTCAGTTTAATGACATCATGGATGTTTTGTACTCTAAGTTTGCTTCTCAGAACGGAGTTAGGTATGTGCCATTGACATTCAGGAAAATAAACTTTAATGTGTTTTCACCATTGTTCACTCTATTTTTTTTGTTATTTTAATACCTTTTTACGATTATGGTAGACTTAATGTTTTCCAAACTGAAATAATTAATTGCTTTTACTATATTTGTTAGCTCTAATTTATAGACTGCTATTTCACATAATTTATGTCATGAATACAAAATATAAAAAAAACAAACAAAACAAAACAGCCCTAACATTAAATGGAATTTTGCACAGAAAGCCAGTTTGTATAATGTTAGTATAAATGCTTCTTTTACCTTTCAGAAACAAGCTAGATAAAGACAACAAAGTCATTGTTGGTCACCCAAAAATGCAACGTTTAGAGGAAGTTGTTCTTTCGCATTTCAAATCTTTTCAAGAGAGTAAGGAAGTTTCATTTGCAAAACATTAATTCTGCATTGATCTTTTTTAGAACTATGCTATAATGTATTGGAAATAAGATTGTTTTGTAACAAAGACAAATTATTTTTGTAATATGACTTGTGTTAAATAAGTTGTAAAATGTGGAGATGAAATTTTTTATTTTTGTAAGGATATTTTTTTTAAATATTGAGAGTGCAAATAAAATTGCTGTAATAGTATGATGTTTGAAGAGGTTGAAATTTTTTATTTTTGTAAGGATATTTTAAAAGATATTGAATGTGCAAATAAAATTGCTGTAATGGTATGATGTATGAAGAGGGTTAAAACGACTATTTTGTTCAGCCCATCCAATATCATGTTGTCCCACCCAAACAAATTAATGATTTTATTCATATATTTGTCCAGAAAATGTGGATACGAGAGTGATGATTTTCAGTCAATATCGTGACAGCGTGGAGGAAATCCGCAGCATTCTGGATCAACATCGACCTTTAATCAAAGTCATTGCGTTTATTGGTCAGTCATCCAATGGGAAAATTACAAAGGGATACACTCAGAAGGAGCAACTCAAAGTATGTTGACTAGTTTTGCTACCTTTAATCTCTTCTTTTCCTTTCTCCCCTTTCTCCTGTTTTTTTCATCTTTGTTATCAACTTTATTTAATTTTTTAAAACATTTTACGTAGCCATTGCTTGTTATATGTGGATATGATTTACAGTTGCATGGCATCTTCCTTTAAGAGACCTCATAAGGTGTGGTAATTTGGCAGATCTTTTTTTTTTTTTGTGTCCATTTTACAATTTTTTATCAAAGATTATTTCAATGAAGAAAGTCAATGTCTTGCCAACTTGACCTTTGCAGTGCCATAAGCCAATACATCGGGATGAGCATGATTTAAATCAGGCTCGTACAAAAAAATTAATGATTTGAGCCTAATATGAGCTAATGGCAGTCAAGTATTTAAAGCATGCTTGTGACGATATATCATCAATCGGCAATGAAAGGGTTAAGTCAGGTTTTTATATAGTTTATGAGAAAAACAGTTAAAAAGGTGACTCTCAACCTGGCTTGCTGAATCCTGAAAGGGTCTGGCCTACCTACTGTAAATGAAAACTGTATAAAATGGGTTAAGTCATCTTGAAAGGAAATGTTGACTCAAAGGAACGCCTGGATGAGAGGGTCATTTAGGTAGTCACTTGTCGCATTTTGCTATTATAGTCCTATTATAGAAGATTTGTTGCAAGATACTGGTCCAACTGGTCAAGGCGCCCTGTTTCCTCAATTTTTTAATTTCATGAACAGGTTATGCGTCAGTTCAGGGAAGGTGGCTATAATACCCTCGTCTCAACTTGTGTCGGTGAGGAGGGTTTGGATATTGGCGATGTTGATCTCATTGTCTGCTTTGATGCCCACAAGAGTCCTATACGATTGGTCCAAAGAATGGGTCGAACAGGACGTCGCCGTGAAGGTAGAATCATCATGCTGGTTACAGAAGGCAAAGAAGAGCAGGTGGGATATTTATGAAATTGGTTATGATTTTTTTTCTTTAATCTCCTCCACTTCCTCCTCCTCCTCCTCCACTTCTCTTCCTCCTCATCCTCCTCCTCCTCCTTCTCCTCCTCCTCCTTCTTCTTCTTCTTCTTATTATTGTTGCTATTATTATTGTTATTATCATCATCGTTATTGTTATTATTATTATTATTATTATTTTTTAAATTATTATTATTGTTATTGATATCGTTGTTGTTATTTATCTCTAGCTCTGCTTTTTTATATAGTTTTGAAATTTTTGGGGTAATTTTTCTTTATGACATAATTATATACCTATGATCCAGATTTTTCTTCTGGAGTTCATACAAAAAAAAGTATTCAATCTTAAATGGATGGGTCGCATGACAAAGAGAAATATGACTTTTCTTTAGGACACGAAGATGAAGCACTTCTTATTTGATGATATCTAATTTATTTATTCGCTAGATATACAACCAAAGTCTTTATTCCAAGAAAAGCATCCACAAGGCTATCCTGAATGGAGCAAGAACTCTTCACTTTTATACCAAGAGTCCTCGACTCATACCAGCAGGAATAGAACCAAAATGTCACAAGATGTTCATAACAGTCAAGCAAGAAAACCAGAACAGTAGCAAAACTCCAAGTGGAAAATCAACGCCAAAGGACAAGAGAAAATCACATGGGAAAAATGCAAAGATCTCTGATGTATTTTCAAGACAAGGTTTGTATATAAGCTTATAGCTAAACAGATTTCCAATTTCAGATTGAGATATGGAAAGAGGGAATTCTTTTCACATGTCAGATTAGGTTTCAGGCATGCTAAGATTACCTTCGATTTCTGTCTCTTTTTGATGTTATATAAGGTCTTGATTTGTAAGGTCTTGATATGTTTAATTCTATGTATATTTAGACACTGGTTCTGTGTAGGATCTTGGCTGTTTTCCATAAGTTGTACTGCCGTGATGCAGTATAATCAACATGTTAGCTATTTTTTTTACTGTTTCAGACATATACATGCAACAGTGAGTTACTACAATTGTTTGTCTACGAAAAAAGAGGAAATTGATTGCATTGATTTTCAGAGTTACTGACATTAACATATAGTGACAAATGTTTCATGATTGCTGCAGTTTGAACAAGTATCTACTTTCCTTTAATTTTTTTGTACAGTTGAAAGCAAGAAGTCAGTCACAAAGCAAAGTGAAGATGAGTATGAAGAGATCAAAAGTGAATTTTCTCGAATATACTCACTTGCCAAACATGTTCCACGCCCGAAGTGCCTTATTTTGAAGGGCAATGAGGTAATATGTGTAGACGCTATTAAAATGGATTCAGGGTCCATTCAACTTGCTTAGATTTATATTCAAAGACTTTAATTACTTAACATCTCAGCACACTTTATTATTCCTACTTCTTCTACTAACTGATCTTTGTTCAACTTGACCAAGATAGTCATTTTTCCTCACTAATAGGTAAGGGAAATAGCGTTAAGTTCCATGTCTCAAATACAAGTATGCATGGACAAAGTTGGATAACTTGATAAAGATTCAAACTTAGACAATTTGAACACTAAGTATGTCTTAATAAAATCTAGTCTATGTCATGACAAAGATTATATTTTAGCTTTAATTGCCAAACTTTTTTCCTAATTTCGTCTGTATGAAAACAAATTCAAAGTATTAAAAACTAATGATGATGATACTGATGATGACGATGATGACGACGATGACAATAATGATTATGATGGTGATCGGTAGTTAATTATGATTTATGAAGATAATAATATGAATCTTCCTGAAGATATTATAAATTGTTGAATTTTTTTAACCTTTATATATATTGTTAAATGTGAGCTGATGTTTTTTTTTCATTAAAGTAAAATGGATTTTTTAGCTGTAAAAAAAATTTAGCTGTAAAAAAAAATAATAAAAAAATTAAAAAATGAGATAACCTTTTAGTAAGGCTTACTTTACTAATGACTTAAATCTTTTTCAACAAAGCTTTTCAATTGGTAGGTCATGTCTCCTTTTACTTGAAACCTTCTATAATTAAGTTTTATGGTGACTATTTGGCAGTCTAAAGTCTTTGATTGTGAATTAGCATTATCTCATCCCCTTTGTTGTCTTTCCTCTGTCCTGCTGATGTTGTAATATGTAATAAATAATCTTTTTGAATTTCAAAATGTTATCATTTATTGCTTTTCTTTCCTCAGTAATAATTCCATTAACATCACTCATTACTACATGCATGGTGTCCAGCCAGGTCGGATAAGTCGTATTTTGGTCGGACGAGCGAGGGGAGGTCGGATAAGTCGGATTTTGGTCGGACCGGGAGCCTCTAGGTCGGTTTTTGGTCGGATGGGCGAGGGGAGTTCGGATAAGTCGGATTCTGGTCGAATCAGGAGCCTGGAGGTCGGACAGGTCGGATTTTGGTAGGCTATCGTTAATTT
>JBCJKE010113429.1:0-10979 GCA_039654525.1 Melibe bucephala
CACCCAACAACAGCTCCAATCCAAAACAAAACACAACAAAATATTTTTAAAAACCAACAAGAAATACCAATCCGGCAATAGGGGAAAAAAAATCCAACACATACATGCATGCACAGACACAACAAACGTGATCATCAAGCAAGCTCGACGTGTAAGGTTGCACTGTCAAACTTGCTTCAAGATCACAATAGGATGAAACAACTCAAATTTTTTTCTTCACATGAGGCGAGATGGACAAGGTCGTGCCGTCCAACTTGCTTCAAGACAACTACAGTTAGACAATACAACACCAACATTTGTATACATGAGACAAGATTGACATATGAGGTGGCGCCGTCAAACTCGCTTCATGATCACAAAGGGACAAACATTCCCGTAGACACAAGATACCATAAACATCCATGCATGCTAAGCAAAAAACATTTAAAAAAAAAAAAAAAAAAAATAAGAAAAAATATGTTATGTAATCCAGATAAACATCAACTTAATAAATATGGAAAAAGACAAATGGAACCTCAAAAAAGATTTGAATGAAGAGTTCAAATGAAACAGAAGCAAAGGAAAAACTAGCAACGATAACCTATTTCCCAAATAAAACAAAACAAAACATCCCCCCCCCCCCCCCCCCACACTCCCCACATACACAAAACAAAGCCCACAAAACCCCCACAAAAAAAACACAACAAGAGCAAACAAAAGCACCACAAAAACAGTCAACAGTGTATCAAATTCAACCATGGGCACATAAATACACATGCACACACACACATGCACTCACACACACACACACACACACAGACTTAAATTTGGAGGCAACCCATTTAATAAGCACTTCCCTTTCAGTGTAATGGGTGCTAGTGCTAAGGGAAACACTAGTGAATTTTATATCTGGAGTCGTCATGACGTCAAAATCACATTAGATCTTTACATGTATCTGAATCTGCTATCATCATAAAATAATCATGACTAATTTCTTTTCTTGACTCACTTTTATTACTTTTAACTCAATATATTTTGCCAGGTCATGTCATTGATATATATATATCCAATATTGAGATCATAATCATCACGTTGGCTTGCTCCTTTTGGAGCTTTGCTAACCCTTCTTCTCCTTGTTGCTGTCTTCCACACATCTAGTGTATCTTGTGTTGGTGTTGATGGTGGATGTATTTTGTCTGAAGTTGTTTACGTATGGTATTACTGTATTATTAGTATGTCATAAGTTGTCCTCCAAGAGCTCCTTTTCCTTCAACAAAACCTGATGTTACTAGCTTTTCAATTACATCCCGTTCAAATGTGTCGAAAAAAGAAAAAAAAAAAACCCCAAAAAAGTTTTTGCATTTGCCTGATTGTACCCAACATGATCAATATTAATGAATGATAACATTGAAGGGTTTTTGTAGAGTGCTCTATTCCAATTAAAATCAAGCACAGAGCACAAAAAAATAATCTAAAAATAAAAAGGTCAGAATAAAATTAAATGGATTTCAGACAAAGAAAAATAAAATTGAAATTAAGTTTGCTCATCAATTATATATATATATTTGATCCTAAAAGCAATACATGACATATAAATTAATAATATTAAATTTGTCAACAGGGATTTCGTGGCAATCGAAGAAACCACTGCTAAAATATGAGTTATGCACAAAATGAAAATAAGATACATGTATATGATTTCTAAAGAAATAAGCTATATGATTTCTAAAACTAAAACATGTGTTTTCAGGTGCTTTCTAAGTTTCAATCTTATGTGTTTCTCATAGATATCTGGGAAGAGAGTTCCACTGTTTGGGGGCACAGTGTGAGAAAGCTCTGTCTCCCATTGTATTTAATCGTCTGTGAGGAATAGAAAGCTTAGTTGTATCTGCTGAAGACCTGAACTGCCTGTTTGGTACATATTGTACTAGCATGTCTGATATATAATCAAGAACATGATTTGAATATACGTGTATTATTTTATATCATTAGGTCATTACTCTATACTTTATTCATTTTTCTATTGGAAGCCAACGGAGGGTTCTCAAAAGTGTGGTAGCATATTCTTTCCTATTTATCCCTAAAAACAACCTAGCAGCATTATTTTGAGCAATTTGAAACTTTGATTTTTTCTTGTGTTATCCCGCATAGAATTGAATTGCAGTTGTCAAATTTGGACAAAATTAGGGAATTCACAATCATTTTGAGCATTTCTCTGGGGATGAAAGCTTTAACATTATTGATATTGTGAATTTCAAACTAAGTCTTCTGAAGCAATTAGCTTACAGATGTAGACATTGATAGATCAGAGTCAAAAAACATGACTAGGTTTCTAGCAGTATAAGAAAACTGTACAGTATAGTGTTGCCACAAATAGAAATTTTTGGTATATTAATTTTTTTCCTGCGACTGGAGTACCAAGGACTAATACCCATGTTTTGTCTGTTCAAGTTTGTTCAAGTCCATCCATTCTTTTATGGAGGAAACATAATTTTGTAAAGATTACACTAAGGAATCGAGATGTTAGGGGTGTGCAGAACCATAGATGTGTGTGTCATCTGCATAGAAATGGTGCATTAAGTTGAAGTTTTTTTATTTCTAGGGGTTGGGTGAATAGTACAACTTAGTATAAGGTAAACAGGATTGCACCCAGTACTAAACCCTGTGGTACTCCAGATTTCAAGATACTATTTTTTATTATCAGACTTCAGGCCATTGATCACAACATACTGTTTTCGGTCAGATAGGTATGATTTGAACCATTCATGACAATTGTCTTTTATACCAAAGGTATGTTCGAGCCTTTTCAGCAGGATGGTGTGATCTTTGGTGTCAGAGGTCTAGAGGGCCAAGAACAACAATTTTGTCTGAGTCCGTTTCTACGAGCAGATCGTTTGATCTGAACACTTTGAGAAGGGCAGTTTCAGTACAGTGATCAGCTTTGTATGCTGATTGCAGTGGTTCCAAATAATTTTATGATATTAGGTGGCCAAGAAGCTGGTGTAAAACCACTCTCTCTAGAACCTTAGATAAAAACGGCAGACATGAAACAGGTCTAAAATTCTTTAAAATATTTGGATCAAGTAATTTCTTCTTTAGAAGTGGCTTAACAAGAGCTTCTTTGAACGATTCAGGCACGACACATGCTGTCCTTTTTGAATTATTTATAATATGTATAATTGTTGATAGGATTTCATCAAGACATGGATTCAACAGGGAGGTGGGAATTGAATCTAAGTTAAATGTTTTTAGGAAAGGGGGTGGGGCGGATTATATTTTACAAATTCTTCTGAAACTGGTTTGAAAGAGGCAAGATGTTTACCTTTATGGCGATGAAACGTGTCAACAATGTCACAGTTTTTCAAATCTTTTCTCAAATTTTCAATGTTACCATTAAAATAATATGTTGAAAATTCAGATGAAAGTTCATGTGCCGGATAACAATTTGGCAACTAAGAATCTTTTGTAAACAGGTTTGGAAATGTTGCTTGCTGGAGTTACAAAAACGTCCTAGATTGTATTTCTTTTTTTGTGTGTGTGCGTGAATTCCAAGAGAGAGAGACAGAGAGAGAATCTACTGACTTGAGAGGATCATGCTACAACTGTGGCATTTAAACTGTTTTGAACAATATTGATGTTAATCTACATAGACTGGCTTGATGAATTAGATCAACAAGGAATTAGGAATTTCAAAGTCTAATACATGTACATGTATCTGAAATGTTGAAATGTTCCAATCTGTATCAACTCCTCATATACTGATTCTTCTTCTTCATGGCATGTCCTTCCCTGACGTTGATTCCATCATAGCTGCCTCGTTGGGCAATTCATCCACTGGCACATATCCTTTGACTGTCACTGTGGCCATCGTCTGTTGGGTCTGCCTCATCCACTTTTCCCCTCCAACAGGCCTTCTACTTCTACTTCTTATTCTAAAGTAGCTTGTCCCAAGTGCCATGTACTTTCAGATGATCAAAGTAAGACAGTTTTAGTTTTAGTTTCCTGATTAATTTAAGTAATCTAAGCTCTCCGATGTTTGATCTTTCTTTATTGCTAATGTTGTTAGCTTCTCTTGCTGTCGCGTACAAAAATAAACACAAGAATCAACGACTCATCAAAATCAAAACATTCATGATCAATGTTGGGACTCCACATTGAGAGAGTTTTAAGTCATGTTCTTTTCTCCATCTATTTAGAACATTATCTCCAAGAAAAACAATGTGCATTGTACATTGACGTACCAAAATCTTAATACGAAAAAGAAAACCCAAATGAAATACATGTACCATAAGTCGAAGATGTGGATTTCATTGCACATGAATACGCTAACACTAACATCGACAAAATCCAGCCAAGAGGCGCTCCAAAAAAACCCAAGAAACCCCCCCCCCCCAAACAAACACATCTAAATAAAAAAAAACACAACAAAAACAGAACAAAACAAAACAAACAAACCCATAATTCACATCAATATCAAGAAACGAAGAAGACAGGAAAAAGGCGAAGAAAGTGGGCTCACTCATCGGCTATCAAGAGTATGTAGAAAGAAGAAAACAGCTATTCTCCGCAGCCCTGAACTAACTAAACCACATTTGGATTAAAGGAAACAAGCTCAAAACAACAACAAAAATACCCCTTTACAAATCACTTAAGAAATCTATACATGTCCTGGTATACTTGGACACTGTTCAACACTAATGATCATAAATAAACGATTCCCAGTCAAAATCACAAATAGAGTGATATACAACAAAGGCCAGGAAAAGCCTCTCTCACTCTCGTAAAATTGCAAGTTCAATGGAACTTCATCGGTCCACATTTTGCGAAGAGATAGAGAAATCCTGACCAATAAAGCAATACGAACAAGCATATAATATAATATCCAATGTGGCAATAAATCCGAGGGAAGACCGATAACAATAACAGCACACCAAGTTGTGCTCAATCGAGATCTCGACCATATAGACTATCCACAAATTCATTCAAACAACGACCTATATATATACAATTACCTTACTTACATAGGACAGGAAAGATTGGCGAGACCTTACGCACAGCTATAACTAGAATAATGAGAGCTGCCGATTTGACGCACACAGTGAACCGGAACGCGATACGGCCAATAGTCAGTAAGTAGACCTAAGTCATATTGGCATCCAGCTCCAACCACTCACTCCAATGCATTTTTTTCTTCTTTCCGATCCTGGTCTTCGTTAGTTCTAGTTTTAGGGTCTACCCCTTAATCGGACCTGCGTGAAGCCATTGGACGGTTACGTTATAATATTAATCTTGATACTGACTTCATCATTGCCTTGACTATTTCTTGCCCTACAAGTAAATGTACCATCGACCCTCATGTCTACGACCTTTAAAGTTTTGCCTGAGTCCAATATACTTACTCCACCGAGAATGCTAGGATTTCCGTATTTGTCGGCAAAAATCCACGCCAATAATGGTTTTGGATTCCCGTCAGCGTCACACCTCAGAGTCACATCATTGCCTTTCATGACGTCAAACTCTTTAGAACCGGCAGGCGTTGTGATAGTCGGGGCGGCTAGGAAGCGAACAAAGGCAGAGGTACGTAGGCTATGATAGCCGTTGTCGCCAGCACATTTTACTACATCGGGGGTTTGGTTTTGTAATATTAAGGTTGTGGGTATGGTGATGACACTAGTCACGCTCGTGTCCTTTGTACTGGAAGTAATATTGACGCCCCGATAGTGGTCTAATACGAAATTCAAAGACTTGTTAGAGGTTGATGACAGACTCCAACTGACATGCGCAGCTGGATAACTGTCAAAGGAACACGAAAAAGTCAGATGAGAAGGGCTGCTTTTGGAATCTATGTTTACATTGGACGGCGCTTTGGTAAGGGTGATGTTGGTTGCAGATTTCAGCTTGAATGGCAGCGTGATGGTTTCGTGAACGTTGGAGGCCTCGCACAGAAAATTTCCATCTTGTCGCGAACTGGAATCGACTTGCAATAGAGAGGAGTCGTTTGGACCAGAGACGACGTTGAAGGAAGGCAAGCTCTTTATATCTATACGAGAGCCTGACGAATTTTGATACCACCTGTAACGTGGGTTTGGATATCCATCCACTTTACACGTCACGTTTGTGAATCCGCGTCCTCCAATGATAGTATCACGTGGTGTTATAACGGCGTTCAAAGTCACGGCCCTCTTCTCAACCAGCACATTGGCAGTAGCAGACTCCGTTGCAGCGAGCACACTGCTTGTAACATCGCATGTCAGAAGACCGGCATTACTAAAGGAAACGCTCTCTAGAATGCACACAACGTCGCCCTCAGCCGAGTTCAGTATCACATTACACGTTTTTATTTCGGAGCTCACATTGATAGATTGAGATAGAAGAGAGAACGTGATGTTTAGAGGAGGCGGCCCCGTGATGTTGCATACGAATGTCACGTTGCTGCCTTCTACTGCCGTGACAGTCGCGGGTGAAAGTTCGACTGATATGGTTGAAGGAGTAAGGGGTGGAACGAGGAAATTGGCGCACAAGTCTGCGGCACAGTAACTTGTATTGCAGCATTCACTGCACCCAATGTCATTGGACGCCTTAGATGCACTTCGTCTAGCGTAAGCCGAGAAGTAGGAATTATGTACATGACTCCATATCGCGTTTAAATAGTCCTCGTCAATATTGGTGTTTGTAGACGAAATATCAACGTCGCTTTCAGTAGCTGTCCGACCAGACTCAAATAATTTAGATCTGCTTCGATCTGCAGACTGAGATAAAATCTTGTCCACATTCCTCCTCGTCCTTTGCGGGGTACCATTCTTTTCTGAAGAGCATATTGCTGCATTTTTACAGCCCATGCTTAAAAGTCCCTTGGTTGTAATCCACGCAGCGCAGATCTCCCCCTTTTGACACCTTTTCACCTCCAAGCATTTGGAACTATTGTCTACGTCCTGACACGAATGGCATACCAGTCCCGTAGGAATGTTCTTTTGTGCATCCTGATGTTGGCATGGGATTTCATTGCAGTAGTCGCCGTCACAGCACTCACCACATGCGGAAAACTTCTCGCCACTGTTGTCCAGATCTCTGACTCCGACGTTGACTGGAGATCCCCGATGACTTCCTAAATCTTTGAGGTGAATTCCGGTGTTGTGATTCGTTTCCCCGCTAGATGGCGTCTCAAAGCTACGTTTTACGACCTTGCACGAGGATCCGTTCGTACAACCCACGTCCCACAGCAGAGTATCTAAAGGGTCACCGAAAAAACTGTATGCAGAGAAACATTTTTCGTGTGCACCGCAACGTGCAAGTACATTGCAGGCGTACGGATCATTTAACTTTGTGCATTGAAAGCAAACAGGACCGTCTTCGCCGGAAGAAGCGAATATGACGAAGTTAATCAATAAGGCTAACTCCAAAGAAACAGCCACATGTATAATAATATATCGATACATATCGTCTTTTCAGAAAGAATATTTTGTTGACACTGGATACGCTTAAAAATCCCTCCGCAGTTCACAACGTCCAATGGATTCCCTTTTGTTTCTAATTTTTACCACGGAAAATCCAGTCACAGCATGGCTAGTTTATAAGTACCGGTACAAGGCTTCACACGAGACACTGACGTCATAACGGAGTTGGACACATAGGTACTGTAAATGTTCGAAAATACGTGACAGTAACAGGCTAGACGTCAGGTAATTCTTAGCGATTTTGAAAAATGGCCGATGAATGTTAAACAGCAATCATGCTGTGGAGTCTACACCTATTTGGTCCTAAACCTCTTCATTTATACCAAAATTATACAAAGACACAAGGAGTGAAATGGCATGGTGGGTAAGATAACAATGATGGTCTCAGCGAAACGATCCGATGTCCACATCCCGGGTTCCAAACTCATTGGAACCACAATTTTCCTTTCTAATTTTTCTTTATTAAATCCTTTCCTCCGTGATCGTATTTCAACTATTCTCATTGGGCCTATTGATGTCAGATTCTTTGTGCTGCCTTTATACATGGTACACATAATGATAGATTCTTTCCGCTTCTGATAATGCCGCACACAGCAACATACAGAACAGAGAATGTTCATGGACACGTAGAGTGAAATGAAAAAAAAAGTCCCTAATCACAAACTACCCCACTCCATTCAATCAGTTCATCCGAACTCCAAGAAATCAGACCTAGTAACACATCAATTGAATTCGCCAGACAATTTTAGAAAGTCCCGATATGAATATCTTACAAATTCAAAGAAAAAACTTAAAGAAAGACAGAAACTGTTGGGAGTATACTGGGACTCAGAGATGCTGACACCAACCGCCTTTTCAAAAAAAAAAAAAAAAAAAAAAAAAAAAGCTTTCTTACAACCAACCAACTCAGACCTCTTTTCCTAGTGGTGAGAAGCCCCCTCCTTTTTCTTTCTCTTGGTGGCAAGAACGCTCACCTTTTCTTGGCAAGGTGGTCGATGCCAACCTCTGCGCCTATCGATACTATCTTGTTTTCTCCATATGTTGTATGTCCTTGTTCTTTCGTTGTGGCCAGATGTCTTTTCGCCGGCTCCAGACATAATAATCATTGCCTGGTACGAGCATCTGTGAACTGAATACATAAGAACACAATGTGGAGTTCAAGTCATTAATACAGTTTAAATAAGAAGTAGACTCATGCTCTACAACTATGAACGATTCATAATGCCATATTGAAATCAGGACAGGCTGAATTCCAATGTGAGTGGTCTAATGGTCGAATTGTACACACCCATTTTCAAATAGAGAATTGCGCCCAATAAGCAGTTCTAAATTATAAATGTTAAAATCGATGTACATTAAAAAAAAGAATAGGATAGGACATTGGCAGAATAAAATTATGCCTTTAAAAGCGAACAGAAAACTATGATAATGGTTAGGTTTATGTATTTATAAAACTGTGGTATGTGGTATTATAATTTTACTAAAAGAGTAAGATATCTAAAATAAAATGCATTCAAATTTGGTTAATATTTCATTACAAAAATTTAAACAAATTAAGAGCAATAGCTGCAGAAGACGAATCACGATTAGATCTTATCTACTCCATGACGTAATAAGCGATTTCTTAGCAATTACCGTTGGCTGAACTTGATCAGATCATACGCCTGTACACATATATATGTGTCATATGTAAGCTCAATTCCATGATGCATGTATAGATATATTATCTTCCAAAATGATAAGGTCACTAGGGTGCAAGGGTGCGTTCAACAAGAGAAAGTTAGAGCAGTGCCTTCGAAAAGTGATGTCAGGCAAAATCTTTGGGACAATTATGAACACCCCCACCCACTACAATTACAATAACAAAAAGAAAGAAAAAGAAAGGAACATCAACAGCAGCAGCAGCAGCAGCAGCAGCAACAACAACAATTACAATAACAAAAAGAAAGAAAAAGAAAGGAACATCAACAGCAGCAGCAGCAGCAACAACAACAACAACAACAACAACAACTATAACAATAACAATAACGACAACAACATGCAAAAACAAAACAAAAGCAACACCCCAAAAAAACAAAACAAAACAAAAACTAAACAAAACCAACCAAACAAAACAAAACAACAACAACAACACAACAAAAACAAACAAACAAGCAATAAACCAAATCCAAAGAAACCAAAAGCCAACAAAAACCAAACCAAATAAAATAACAAAACAAAAGAACGAACGAGTGACAAAGAATGGAATTCTAGATAGAATGGATGCAAGAGAATGATTGGTAGTAAGACTTCTTCTCCTTCATGGCACCCTTCCCGGACGTAGCCACCCTCACAGCTTCCTCATACATGTTCCTGTCCTGCGCTGTTCTTCCTCACTCTGTCGTTGGACAAAATTCATCTAGGCCTACTGTTAATTAGCATAATATGAACTTCGTACTGCTGGGTCTGTCTCGTAGATACTCCAAGCAAATTAAGGTTGTATTACCCTCACATTCCATGTTGCCATTCTAATTTTGTGCCCAACTTTCATAGTACGTAGCTCCATGCTATCTGTCCTTTCCTTCTTCGCACAGTCGGATGAAAAACCTCCATCAGCTTTTAAGAGGTAGTACGCAAGGAGGTATAATGCTGCTCTTCACCTTTGCGCGTTGTAAACCCATCGTACCTATGGGGGCCGTCAGTGGATCTAAGACATTGATTTGTTCGATGAGGATTTCTTGGAAATGTATTACTTAATAACTCGATAGTTAATAGTTTGCCGTTGCTTTCTGAGTTGTTAGTGCACTTTTAAAAGGCGCTGACCCCGACCATTGCTCCTATGATAGCGTCTTCTGTTCAGTGTCGTCGTGGACGTGCAGCTCCCATGTATTCTCATAGATCGCCCCGTAATGTCCATTCACCCCCTGCTGGCTGGACTTCATATGACCCTGACAAGGGGGGGGGGGGGGGGTTCAGTGGTTGCTCGACTTTGCCCAGAGGTCTTCTGCAGGCTGCGGAGGGACGGAGATGCCTTAGCTGTCCCGTTGATAAAGGATAACTCGATCCCGATACCCCAACTATTTCTTAGTCAACTAGCAGGGAGTCAGTCCACGGGCATCAGGGCGTGTCCAGTATCCCACACACCTGTGGGCCTGGCATGCTGCAAGTCTAGGGGCAGACGACCTTCAAGTCCTCGCAGTTCAGCTTGAGGCCGCGAGGCGCTCGATTTCCGTCTGTTACAAACCAGATAGGGTTTGTCAACGAGCGGCTACGTACTGAACAAACAAACAAAACAAAACATAAAGCAAAACAAAAACAAAACAAACCCAATAACGAACCCGCCGCTCCCCCGCCCCCTAAATACAACAAAAACGACAACAAAAAACAACAAAAGACTAAAACAACAACAACAAACAAACCAAGAAAAAAAGCCAAAACCCAAAACAAACAAACACACACACACACATACACACAAACACACACACATACAACACCATCACCACCAACAACAACAAAACGAAACGAGCACACAACCCCCCTCCCCACAAAAACAAACAAAATAAAACA
>JBCJKE010113540.1:0-10978 GCA_039654525.1 Melibe bucephala
AAATCACACCGCATGTTAGTAAATGTGAGCTAGCTCTGTCAATTGTTGTGACTACCAAGAAATTTTTTCATGGTTACATTTAGAAATGATTTGAGTTAAGATTGTGAAAGTTTGGGAAGAAGAAAAAATTCCGTTTTCAATATTTTGAAGTTTTAATTGACTACTTTCATAGTCAATTTTTTGAATTTTTTAACCAACTTTAAACCTGTATTGCTGTATAACGAATCACGTCATGGTCATCATATTGACAAAGCACAAAAAGCCACTCAACTACAACACGTACACCACCCGATCAAAACCATCAGGCCAATAGTTGCAGTAGAAAAGCAGTAATAGATAAGGCTACTAAACTAGCGGACCCGAAACTCACGACAGGTAGAGCGCGCGCTGCCTTTTGACCGGGCGGTGACCCCGGTGAGCCCACGGCCGCCGCGCAACTAAACGTCGTGGTTTTCGACGCTGTGTATAAAGTACTAGTAAAGTCGATTCTCCTTTACAACTGTGGTACATGGGCACTAACAAAAGCAGATGAAGTGAAACTTGACGCATTCCACCGCAAACAACTAAAACCGGTTCTTAACATCCGATACCCAACAATTCTAACGAACAAATCCCTGTATGGACAGACAAAAGAAAGACCCTTGTCCCTATAAATTTTGGATCAAAGATGGCGCCTTTTTGGACATATCCTGAGACGGGATCTAGAAATCCCCGGAAATAAATCAGTGGCGGCTTACTTTAGGAAAAGCAGAGACCCCTATTGAGGAAGACCATTTACAGCGTTACCTGTTGTTCTCAACCAAGATCTGAAACTCATGAAAAACCAAATCAGCCTTAAAAGGGAGAGGGACCTTCAACATCTAAGATACACTACCAGTGACAGAGACCGTTGGAGAGAACTCAAACACGACCTGCTATAAGCTGGTGAGGCGTTCCAGTCCATCAACAGAGACATGGAAGGCCATTAAGTCAAGTCAAGTCAATACTTTAGAGATTTGATTTCTATGCAGGAAAGAAAGTGGAATTTATTCAATATTGTTAGTTGGGTTTTTTTTTTCTTTTTCTTTTTAATGAAATTCAGCCTATAGGTGGTAATATTTATGTTCTTATAGTAATCTGCCCTGTCTTAAAAAAGCAGAAATAAGGCTTTCAAAAGCAAATTACATCCCTAATAAAAATCAAAATATGCAATAAGAAACCAATATTATAAAAATAGTATTGTATCTTAGAAGAGTCTCTAGTAACCTTTGTCCCTAACCATCCATGCTGATATGGAACTTAATGTATTATAATCATGACTATCATTTAGTCGCCATTTACTTGGAGTTTTCATCATCATCTACCCTGTTTTCTTATGTATGTACCAAAATGCCGAATTTTCTTGTTCAGATAAGGTATTTGAACATCATTAGTCTTTACAAATGTATCACTGGTATAAAATTTGAGCCTACATTTCATACTTTTTTGGGGCAGAAAGTTCTAATTATAATCATTTAGATGTTCTGAATGTTCAGGATGCAATCTTTCTACATTGAAAATGTTACTGCCTTAATTCCAAATAAGAGATTTAAAATTTCATTTCTAAATATATCTTCTTACAATAATTCAGCTCTTGATTTGAGTTTTTGGGGGTTTGTTGTTTTGGGTCTTTTTTTCAGTAAAGTATTTGTGTAAAAAGGTTGGGTTAACTATTCCATTAATTTTGGAAACGTCAATTCTATGATGGAATTTCTGAAAATTAGGCCAGGTGATGTGAATGTGAAATTTGTATTCTTCTCTTATTACTTACGCATTAGTCAATATGTTACATTATATCAATTTGCACTACATGAATATAAAATTGTTTTTGATGTACGATCAGAATTGCATAAATACATTTTTAATTTATTACATTTGATAATATGTAATAATTTATATCAATAAGTGAAGGGGCTGCAATGCAATTAATTGTCTTGTTTTCATACCTAAGGAACAATAGTAAAAATGTCTTTTTTTCTTTGTATTAAATTGTATTGTTGGATTTGGATTTAAATTTGTCAAAATCAAAGTTGACACAATTTGCATTGTGATTGATAGACATGTAATGTGAGAGAAATGTCAATATCAAGGATAAATGAATACTGTATTTTGTTAAACATTTATGTGCAATGGTGTGGGTGTGTATGTGTGTGTGTGTGTATGTGTGTTTGTGGGTCATGTCCTTGTATTGCCATACATATATTTACATCTTGGTAAAGTGAAAAAAATCTTTAAATTTCATGACCTGTACCTTTGGCCTTATCCAGGTGTGTGACGTCTTTCACAGTGTTGGTTTCTTGGCTATTTTATTTTTTCCTGTTTCTCCTGAACTTGAACCCCCACCCCCCACCCCTTTTCCCTGCCTTTTCCAACTACAAGCTGTTAACAGTGTCATTGTAGGTAGTTAGTTTATCTGAGTATTTATTTGTTTAATTTGTTCATGGTTTTTGTTTTTAAAATTCAATGATTTCACTGTTTTGTTTACCCTCTTCAGAGGTTCATATAGCAATCAGGCTGCAATATTAGAAGACTTCCTTCTTGGAGGTGTGAAATTAGTTCATCATATGGCATACTGCGATTTTGATTGATTAAACATATTTTACCAGCATTTTAACTAATACACCTGTGAGGTTCATCTAAGTTATTCCCACATTCTAGAAATGCTGTTTTTGTTCTTAAATGTATTTTGCTTGGAAAATATATATCACCATGTTGCATTAATCTTTTTTTTGTAAGCTATGAATTGTATGAAAGTTCTACCTTAATGAGTGGGATTATCTATACCAATACATGTACCATGGTTTGTTTCAACTATCTACACATTTCATTCATAGATGGGCATGGAATATATTCAACTGTGATAATTTGTTATCTATCCATGTTTTAAAAGAGAAGGAAAAAAGCCTTCTCATTTACAGTCTGTTTCAACTAATCTTTCATCACCTCCTTTCCCTCTTCTCACTGAGAGGGCTTTTACTAAAGAAAAAAAACACTCGCTGCAGTGCATTAGGTGATATGTTTAAGTTGAATAATGTTGTAGTGCTTTTTCACCTCTATAAATCATCTTCAAAGTCTGTGGCAGAAGAAGTGTGATTAAAAGCAAAGATATTTTTTGTTTTTCTTTAATCTAAATTCAGTTTGTTTTGGTTGAGTTGTCTTTATTTTTCAAAGATCATACCAACTGCATTTACTTCTCCAGAGGGTAGACAATTTTAAAGAAAAGGAAGTTATCCTATCACTCACGCATATATTTATTTATTTAAACTGCTTTACTTTATGTACTAAATTATTAAGGATGTTCTTAGTTCAATAAATTAAACTAGTTCACTAAATTAAACTTATGATGTTTGTTTTTTGTTGTTGTTTTTTTTGCATTGCATTATAATATTAATATTATAAATGAATAAACGTTCCATTACACAATCATATGATTTATGGAATTATTCAGAGTCCTTATCTCCTTCTTTTTCTTCTACTTCTTCTTCTTGTCCCCTTCTTATCTTCCTCTTTCTCCTCCTCCTATTTCTCTAAGCCATACATCGCCACTCGGCAGACAGCTGTCTTATTACTATTATACCTTCTCTTTCACTTCAGGTCTGTAGGTATCCTTTTGTTACGCATACCTGACACTCTTCTCCATCCACACCATCATGCTTACACCCTCTTCTTTTCTTCGTATCTACAATCACTACTACTCTGGACTGTTGATCCCAAACTTTTAAACTCATCTACCATATTCACCTTCTGGCCTTGTAACAGAATTGTGCCTCTCTTTCCCTCCCTCATTTAAACCCAAGTACTCAGTCGTACTCCCACTGATCCTCATTCCTCTTTTTTCTAGTGCATTTCACCACTTCTCAAGATTCACCTCAATCTCTTCCATGGACTCACAGCATAACCCAATGTCATCAGCAAACATCATAGGCTTTCTTCAAATCTATGAACACACAGAATAACTCCTTAAGACTCTGCATGTACTTCTCCATTAACAATCTAAAAGCAAACAAAACACCTGTTGTATTTTATCTCAGTGAAATCGTGTGGGCAAAAATTTCCCACACAAACAGTGATGTGACCGTTGGCTGTTTTTATCGCCAACTTTCAAGCAGTGTAGAAAAACTAAACCAACAGCATAAATCGTTATTAAAACTTCACTGTGAAGGACCGATCTTCCCACATGTAGGGAGGTGATTTCAATCTGCCAAGCATTAATTGGGACAGTCTAAGTATAAAACCAAATGAAAAGATGATAGAATTCGTCATAGAGTTCAATTTTACTTTTACTCAAATCATAAAAGAACCGAGGCAGAAAAATAACCTTGATGTCATACTCACGACTAACCCAAACCTGATTGAATCAACAAAACTCCAGCCTGACATGAGTGATCATGGCATGGTACTTTGCAACTTCAGATTGAGACTCAAGATCCAAAGAAAGCATCCGTGAACAATCCTTACATATGCGAAAGGGAAAATGGATGGCATAAGAAAAGACCTTAAAAAAAAATGGAGAAAGGTTTAAGGACCAAGCACAGGAGAGAAGCGCCAATGAAAATTGGGAGATGTTCAAATCAATCATTATGGACTCAATTGATAGACACATTCCCAAGAAACTGATAAGTGGAAAAACACACCAACTATGGCTGACTGCTCAGATAAAGGGTCCAATCCAGAAAAAGCAGAGGCGTTACAATAGGACAAAGAAATATAAAAATGAAAGAGACGAGGCTGAATATCATGAAATATGGAAAATAAATACATACAGAACTCCGAAAAACAGTACAATAATTATGTCAACGAAATGATCGAGCCAGATGGAAAAGAAAATTGTAAAGAGAGGATCATAACGCGTCTCTGGAGATATATAATACAATTAAGGAAGAAGCAAACTATATAATTATAATGATAATAGCTAGACTAAAACAGAAATACCCCTATGCTTTTGGAGTATATTCCAATTTATTCTAAACAAGGAGATAATAAATAAATAAATATGAGGGAACATAAAACATGAACATGGGAACATAAAAAACAACAAAAAGCTAATGAGGCTCAGATTCAGTTACTTTAAGCCACCTTTGATTGAGGCAAATGAAACTGGGAGAACAAGAAAAAAAAAGCAAAGCAAGGAAGGAAAAACTCAGTAAAAAATAGGAGGAATAAAACATACCAATTCCAAATTACTATTATTTCGATTTTGAAAAAAAGGACTTAAGAAATCTGAATAATGCTGATCATGGATTTAGGACATACAATGTAATGAGCATTACACAACAAAACTGATAAAACAAACGAGTATGAGTATGAATACCAACTTTTAAAAAAAGCCACATACACAAGTGATAACTATTACAAAGTTTTATTGAATGAAAGAATTATTGACAGAAAAAGTAACACAAATTCAAATAAACAACAATAAATGCTCCTTCAAATGGAACTACTTCCTTGCTCAAACAAATTTGAACAGTAAATTGCAATTGTACTTACTGACAGTTGCCAAATAAAAAAAAATGTTAATACAGTAGTTTTCGCGAGAGTGCCCTCCGGCTGAATGCCCGCTTCGCCTAAGTGCCCGCTATTTTGACAAAACCGAATTTTTACTATCAAAATCGTCACTCTGAGTGCCCGCCTTTGAAGCCAGCTGCTGCCTTAGTGCCCGCTATGTTGGCATATTGTCAATGAAAAAGCAATAAAATATCAACTTACTACAGATAAAGTAACCATGAACACTTGTCAGGAGATCGCTATGGTGTCAAAAGGCGTCCCTCCCGCTCAGTTAAGTAGTTTCCCCACCCCTTAGAGTCTGGAACAGATAACAAATGAATGCCCCCCTTGCTGGTCCACTGTCCAGCCAATCAAATTCGCTAATGCGACGACAAAGGTGTGGCCTAGATTTGAATGTTGATGAAGAGACATGCTCAGCTGTTCAATGACGCAAGACGGTCCATGCCTTGTCCAAGGTGGTTGGTTAAAATGAATGGCCGTCTACAGATTTATGCAAAACAGTGCCCTCAAGTCCTCCCCCGCTGCGACAAAATGATCACTGACGGGCTGTAAACGTGGGTGTCTTTGAACTTTTTGAAATAAGCAGCATGGCTCGTAAACTAAAAATTAATTTCAAAACTCAACAAGACGATCTTCATTCACACATGACAATCACGTATCAAGATGCGTGAACAAACTTCAAGAGATTTTAAAAAGTTAAAGACAATGAAAATTAGACCTCTAGGCATCCACAAGGCCGATATCGCCTGAGTGCCCGCTCCGCCTAAGTGCCTGGTTAGGCTGCTTCCCGACCACCGGGCAGTTAGGCGGAAACTACTGTATTTACAAAAAAAAAATGAAAATTGTTTACGGTGCCAAAATATATGAATGGGGTAGCTGTTTCTCTTCCTCCTTGTTTATTACTAGCTCAGTACAAAAGATCAGGTTATAAGACGAAGGTTCCATCTGAGAGGCGAGTTATAGGAGGGGTATTTTAAACAAGAAAAAGGGTTCATGAAAACAGTGGATTATTGAGTGAAGTGGGCTATAAGGAAGTGGGTTATAAGACACTGTAATCGTAACAATTCAAAAGAAATATGGAAAAGTAATAGAAAGTCTGAGTCCTTAACCTCCCACAATCACCCAATTTAAAATTTAAAAAGCATCCAATATCTATCATCATTAATTCATGGGAAATATGAATAATAGGTAAAATTATAATAATAATAATAATCAGTGAAAATTGATCATCTCGTAAAATAATAGATTATTATGTCTCAGAAAAAGAATATTCATTTGATTCAGTCAATTCAGAAAAGGGTTAATACTTTGACTTTTAAATTTTAAATTAAAAAAAAAGAGAGAGAAAAGAAACAGTTTAAAAAAAAGTTTAAACGAGAGGTAAAGTTTGCATTAAGAAGATCTAATAGAGACAAATAATTTATTGTAAATTTTATTTTGAAATTAGAAATTTAAGTTAGAACACTGAATTATACTGACACCCTCTAAGTGCAGGCTTTACAAGTGCATGCTCTTCCTAAACACAAGCTTTTCTGCTGTGACAGAATTTCCACTAAATAAAACCCTTTACCTCACTTTGGACAAGTGCACGCTCATTTTTCCTAAAAAAATCACAGTTATAGTAATGGTTTTTGTAAAGACGTTGCGTGCCTGTCATAAAATGTGAAACTGAATACTATGCTGGTGCGAATGAGATCAAAGCCAATCTAACAACAGAGACGTGAGATATGTTTCACACCAAGGCACTAAAATTAAAATAACAATCGACTCCTATGTCCCGTCTAGTTTTCCTGATGACCACTCGCATAATCATCTGAGAATCATAAAAGTCCCATACAGCCAGCATAGTGCCTAGATGGCTATCATTCAAGCAATCATTTATAATTGACTCTCAAAGTGTGGTGAAACCATAAAGCCAAGTAAGGTTTCACTCTCTGTCTTTGATTGGTTGATCAACTTTTTTTGACTGACTTACAAGCATGGCATGAGCCTGAGTGGGACAAGGTGGCAGCCTTAGACACTATCTTGTATTATATGATATTTGTTGGCTAAAAATAAACAAGAAAAACCAACATACAAATTAAACAAAACAAACAAAAAACGAAACAGAAGACAAACACACACACCCCATAAAACAACATGTAACAAAGTTTCCATCATAGTCTATGCGCCCAATTGTTAAAATTATGGAACGCAACTACAATAACTCTATTCAAAGGGGACACTACTGTAAAATTTTGGTCACCAGTCAGCCGCCACCCAAGTGCACGTTTCAAACAAGTGAACCCTCAAACTTGCTCCCAACTTTCATGACATAATGCATAATAATACAAAAAATAAAATCTGACAATAATTATTAAGAGTTTAGTTCTTGTTTTTTTTTCTGTGGGTATTTGGGTAAAATTTTGGTCACCAGTCAGCCGCCACCCAAGTGCACGTTTCAAACAAGTGAACCCTCAAACTTGCTCCCAACTTTCATGACATAATGCATAATAATACAAAAAATAAAATCTGACAATAATTATTAAGAGTTTAGTTCTTGTTTTTTTTTCTGTGGGTATTTGGGTGGAATCCTGGTAATCACACTATCATTCATCTTATGAGGAAATGTCATGAACTCAGGATCGTTTTAGAACATGGAATTAGTTCCAAATAAAATCAAATCGCCTCTTCTCTGTTACACAAGCCTGTCTTCTACATAGTTACCACACAGAAATTTCAAAAAAGGGAGTCGTGAGCCTCCCGCAAAATCACAACCACGCTAGATATAAAAATGTCATACTAATAGCAATGACAAAAATACAGGATACCAGTTATATAGGTACATATATTACTAACAATATAAAAATGTTTGTAAAAAGAACTAGACTGTACATTTTATATAGGCCTATAAATATGAATAGGTAGACCAAATTTTACCTGATGTCAGTGGTGCTTCATCCTGGCTTTGTTAACAGCCATTCCTGGTTATAAGCCTTGATCTAATCTAGATCTAGATCTACTACTTCAAGAGACTATCACGGTATAAATGAAGAAACTGAGATGGGCTAGGCCTATCAAATAGAAACAATAATCTTTTGATGGTGGGACCAGAAACAGATAATTACAGAGGAATGTTGAACACCCTTTTAACAAGGAAATACAGTTTCCGGTAACTGGCATTCTGCGTTCAGAGGCCAGCAGGCCTTCCGCTGTTGGTCAGCTACTGTGATAGCAGAGATTTTAGTGGCAAATCAGTTAGTGGAAATCTGCTGTTTAACACAAAAGTGGCTACTTTGCTTCTACTGTCGTTGGTTTTGACTTCGCTAATGAAGATTATAATGGACGTTCTTGTCTGCAACAGAAGCACTTGTGACTGACAAGGCCGATGCAGGATCTGCAGTTCAAGTTGCATGTTTCATAGATAAAAGGTTGGTCAAGGAAAGGTGAAGGTTTTTCAACCTATCAATTCTCCGTTCACATTTCTGGTTTATGCGGTCCCTGGAGAGAGTCCTTGAAATCAAGGAACGCGTTCCTGATGTTCCGCCAGGTTTTCCGGCCTTCTGTAACTTGTGTCCAATCTAAGTGGTCAATGTTGCTAGCAGACAGAGACTTTTTATGTTCTTTTTCTTGAGTCTTTTTTAGTTTTCTTTTTCTACTAGAATAAAACAATCTAAAAACAAATTAAATCTAACGATATGTATACAAACTGATATTTTTATATTTGTGTCTTGCTATAGGACTTTATGAAACTTATAGGATATTTTTTTAATAAACACATTTAAAAGGGTTGAAAATGAAATTACTATATATGTACAAGTACAATGGTATTAAAGAGAAATTAAAATTCAACAATATGAAAACAATTGCAACTGGATTTTGATTGCTTTGAGAAATCAATGTTACAAGATCATTGCAAATTAAAGGATGATCGAAGATTTCTGGTTTCAAATGTTTCTTCCAGAAGAATTTCAGTATGTCCACTTTCAGGATCTGTTGCCGTAGTAATCACATGATGTTTGCGTGGATTTGTTGGACTCAGTTCTACCTGGAGTCTGGCATGGCAGCCATTGGACCATCTCTCTTTCTGAATACAAAATAGGGCAGAAAACCAAACATTTAAACCATACAAGAAATAGGCATTTTTCAATCAATACTACTTTTATCATGATGAAAGGTATTTAAATTTCTTCAGGCAGTTGATATCCTCCCCCACCCCCACCTACCCACTCCAGCGTGCGCATAGACATAGATGTAGATATACAAAAAGGTAAATGGCAATCATAGTAGAATTTGACAAAAATATAAGCCTTTTCATACACACTACATTTATAAATGGATCCCAATGTATCACAATGACAAAAAACAATTTGGAAAACTATGCTGAGACTTACAGGTAAGTAGAATTTATGTACTCCTGACTGTGTTGCCTTTTTTCTGCTTCCACCTGACTGGTCAAAAGCTTTGTCTGTAGATGGAAAAATTTACTCAAATCAAACCACTAGGCAAAAACGAAGGTAAAATATTATTACTTAAATATATGCAAGTTTATGATTTACATAACAGATTTGCGTAATCTTTGCAACTACATGTATTCTGATGAAACTCAGCTCTATTACACAGCTGAGCAGGCAAATTGAAAAAACAGAAATTGAATTTGTTGGATATATTAAAAATCTTGGAGATTATCCTAGATTCTGATTTGTCAATGGAAAGTGGGTTTAGCTCTCACCTTTAAAATACTTTTCTCTGAACGAGCAAATAAGCAGCATAAGGGATAACATTTCAAAAGATGATGCACAGCAACTTCTTATTTTATACTTAATTTTCTCGTATATTAACTGATAAAACAAGATGCTTACAAGATGTACAAAACAATGTAGTTTGATTAATACTCCAGAAAAAAAGTCTGATGATGTTAAACCAATTCTGAGAGAGCTGTACTGGCTTTCAATTGAACAAAGAATTAATCATAAAATAGCGGCAATTATGCATAAATGTCAAAGTGACTCAGCTCCCTCATATCTCGGAGAATTGTTTATTTTGAAAGAACCAACCTGAAATCTAATATCGTCTGATGATGATGATCTGAAAAACCCTGTACCAGGCTTAATGCAGGCACACTTTGTTTGGCCACTTTCTTATCTACTATTTGGAATCAATTGCCTCCATATTTGAGGAAAGCTAACTTGTTGGACATTTTTTAAAATAAATTGAAAACGCAGGAGGCTTTTTGTGATAACATTTTGAGTGTAAATATGTTCCTTTTAGTTATGGCAGTAGAAATTTTTGCATCGCGAATAAGGCATAATAAAAATATCGAAGGAATACAAATTGACACAAACAAGTTGCAGACGACACAAATTTTCTATTAAAGGATAAGTATCACCTCCAAGAGGTCTTAAGGGGAAATACGGCACTTGGAATAGACCATTTTTGGGTCAGGACATCGAAATTGAGATTTTAACATATTTGT
>JBCJKE010113650.1:0-10978 GCA_039654525.1 Melibe bucephala
ATAATAATGATATTTAAAATATATAAAGGTGTCTAATATGCATCTAATCAATTATAAATCTATATAATATACATTTAAACTGTTTAATATGCTATATTTTCCCATCTACTTTAAAAACGCCTGTCTACTTTAATTTCCCTTTTTTTTTTTTTGGATGAATAAAGTTTTTGAATTGAATACAAGCATAGCATATATATGCAAGAGCGTGAGATATCACTTACACTCGAAAAACTTAGCATGTGCAGGTGAACGTACAAACATAGTTAAGAGAATCCCTGTAAACATTTATAGTAAAAATATTGAATGACAATTTCACTGAGCACAAGGGCATTAGTATGGATGCGGCCTGACAACTAATGCTCTCCAAAACCCGAGTAAATCAAAGAGCCCGGAAACGAATCGGTTCGTCACACTATTGAATACCTTACGAAAACCACTCTCCTTAGACGTACTGAAATGGACATGGAAAACAGCTAATGACAGTATAAAGCAGAGAAAAGCATGACTAATCACAAGGAAAAGAGCTGGTTATCGGATAAAAGCGACAAAATATTAAACGATAATAAAGAGATCATAAGGGAGATAAAATAATTTTATGCGAAGAAATAAAAAAGCCAAGTAGAAATAGATTCATTTCATCCAACAAATCCAGAACTAGTGATGACTATCACTCAGAAAGATCTTAACAATGTTATTAAGCAAAATTCAAAGATCAATAACAACAGGGGACCTAGGCTGGACCCTATTAAGACAGACGAACAGAAAATCCTGACAGCGATCCAACAAAAGGTGTATAGCGGACATGTTTAACAAAAATCCCACTCATTAAAATCACCCTTACATTACAAAGGATCTTGAAACTTTGTGGTACCTAAAATAAGAAAGACTTATTGACAGTCAATAAACCTACTGTCTACTTTTGGGAAGCTCCTGAGCGTAATTATCCTTAACAGAATAATACCAGAAATGTAGGAATATCTTTTACCCTCACAAAGTGGCTTTCGACCTAAGATAACAACCATTCATATCACTTACTTATACTTACTTACTTACTGAATTAGGCCCCAGGGCCCTGGTGGGGCAAAGGCCATCGAAAAAAAACCTCAATCGTACCCGGTTCGGTGCCAGCGTCTCTATCCTCTTCCAGTTCTGTCCCACCCATCTGTTTGAAATCTGTCTCAAGGTCTCATCGTCCATTGTTTCTCGGCCTACCTCTTCTTCATTTCCCTTGAGGATTCAAGGTCAAAGCTTGACGAGTGATGCTTGTTGAAGGTTCCCATAGGGTGTGGCCAATCCATCTCCAACTTCTCTTTCTGATCTCCTCCTCCACTGGCTTTTGGTTTGTTCTCTATCTGCCAAATGTCTAAATTATTGATGGTATCTGCCCAGTGAAATTTTAGAATTTTGCGCAGACAGGAGATGATGGATGTCTGGATTCTTTTATGTCCTTATTATTGGTGTGATTCGATATATTCGTTTTGTTGTCTCCCTTTTCCAAGTAGGACAACAATAAAACGAGACATCAGGAAAGAAGCACTTCAAATTGAAACGCTAAGTAATTGATTTTGAGTTTAAGAAATCACGTGACATGGCAAGAAACAGACTGGACTGGCAATCCTCAGCGTACCCATGTATACAGCAACTCTTGTAGGGAACTACCATACAAAGTAACCTTGCATGACAGGAGGCAAATTGCTCCAGCCAGATAGATCTTGCACCTACGTCCCACAATGCATCAAAATGTTAATTCCCATTTAAAGAATAAGGCGATACAGCAGCAATACAATAATAAAGTACACTTTAAATATTAATTAATCGGTCATACATTCACACTTGTCCTGGAAATAACCTTGATGACAAGGCCACCATTGCGAATCAAGTATGAAAATCATAACAATACACAATCATCAGTGCCAAACTGTTATCATAAGAATAATTCTGGCACGTAAAGGAACTTTAATGGCAATTTGTTGTTATTTATTCTTCATTATTCTCATGTTTTCTGTATAATAAATTACAATAATGTATTCCTGACACACACACACACATACACACACACAGACACACACACACACACACACACATACAATGCACACACAGGCACACAGCAATGAAGAATTGTCTGTGTGTACCTGAAAATGATATATCAATAATTACTCATTGGTCTTCCCCTTTTAGTCGTCCGGCACCGAATCGTCGGTGCTGCTTCTTTATTTCTCTTGTGTGGATCCTCCACTGTCTTCAATTTAGGGCGGTTCTTCTCTAAGTCTTTTGCAGTTTCCATTTTTAAAGGTGGCGATTTTAGTCGACTCGGGTCGTTATTCAATGATATAATAGAAATAATAATAATAATAATAATAATAATAATAATAATAATAATAATAATAATAATAATAATAATTGTACTGGTAATGGTAATAATACTATTTTATAATAAAAATAACAATGCTTACAATAATGGTAAAATACTACTTATAATAACATAGGGGGCCAGGTGACCGAGCGGATAAGGCATTGCACTGTAACCCGTGGGATCACGGGTTCCAGCTCCGCTTCGGCATGTGGTTTTTTCCTTGGGCAAGAAAAGTCACCCCTATTGCACTCAGTGGCGGCGCTGCACAGCGGCTGACGCCTGGGTTTATTCGCCTGGGTCTTCCTTTGGGATAGACCCTAAAGACGAATCCTTCCAGGAGTAAATAAAGGGCTTTATTTATTTATTTATAGCAATGATGACGATGATGATGACGGTGATGATGATAATTATGATGATAATAATAATAATTATAATAATTATTATTATTATAATAACAATAATAATAGTAATAATAATAAAAAAACAACAACAACAACAACATTAATAATAATACATGTAATAATATTTATTCTTCTTCTTATTATTATTGTAAAATACGAATAGTAATAGCAAGATGACAATAATATAATAATAATAATAATAATAATAATAATAGTAATAATAATAATAATAATAGCATAATAACAACTTCAATAATATAATGTATATCGTTATTATTATATTATTAATATTTTAATTGTCATTATTATTATTATTATTATTTATTATTATCATTATTATTATTATTATTATTATTATTCCCATTGTTATTATTATTATTATTATTATTATTATCATTGTTACTATTATTATCATTATTATTGTTATCACTATTATGATCATCATCAATAATATGTTACAATAACGTTGCTTCCTTTCAAAACATGTCTTAAAAGAAATGCCGGTACTTTTATAAGAAATGTGGCCACTCCAGCATACGCCGGCCTCATCGTTTCGTTGTTTATCCGCTCCCCGATCCAGTTAGTGAGGTCGCGCGTTATGTCCTTCCGTTGTCCTCCGAACATTCTTTTACCATCCAGAGGTACGGGGGATTTTTTAGCTTCATAAATACTCACTTCAGTCTTATCAAGTCTTACATCGTCTTTTGTCGTCCAGGTCTTTATGCTCCCAATATAGGACTACTGTTACATTTTTTGTTTGGATTTGGATTCGTCACGATTTCTAAAACGTTATACAACTGTGAGTGTTTCGTTGGCATAGAGTTAATTCTCAAGACTATTGCCTTGAATTGTAAAGTGTTGAGGACCGATGACTGAACCTTTGTTGATCTTACTGTTTACAATTTTGAAAGTTTCACTCAACTACGACTATTAAGAGCTACACGTCCTATAGACTATACATCTATATACGACTCTTATTAATGTAGAATCTTCTAGGACTAAGTGAATTGTTTAGTGCTGTTCTAATTCTCTATATAAGCTTACCCATTTGGGAAAATACAATGAAACCGTCTAATTTCCCCATATCTTCCGTCTTGCTGTGGTCATTTCCTCATCCACTGTTCTATATCGTGTCGTTTGCCTTTTTTATTTGGTATCCTTTCTTTACTCATTCTTTTCTTCTTCTTCTTCTTCCCCTTCCTCTTCCCCTACTTTATTTTTACTTTTTTTTTCCTCTTCCTCTTTCTTCTTCCTATTCCTGTTTCTTCCTCCCTTTCCTTTTTCTTCTTCCGCTTCCTCTTTCTCCCTCCTCTTCCCCTTCTTCTTGCTCTTCCTCTTCCTCTTCTTCCTCCTCCTCCTCCTCCTCCTCCTCCTCTTCTTCTTCTTCTTTTCTTCTTCCTCTGGCTTAGCCCTTTAGGGTAGCACACCATAATTTTGCCATCATATCTTCATTCATTCCATCCATATACCTTCTTTTCGGTTTTCCCCAATTCCTCTTATCTCGCCTTATCTTTTATCTTATCATCATTCTCTTACCAATGCACTCTTCGTGTCTCCTCTGAAAATGGCCAAACCATGTTCATGCTGAACCATTGCAATTTCCTTGATATTGTCTTAGAATATAACCACAATGAACTTCCATTTTCCTCAGGCGTTCTGAGCTTACTTGCCACGATTTCTTTGTTTTCGTTCTTAAATAATGTGTCGCTTTTTCTTGTTGTCTTTTAGCTATTTACGTATTTACTTTTTTATTTGTCCAATTTAACATCTTTATAGCTTGATGGTTATATTGCATAAAATGTAATTTTGGTTTCCATTGTCATCTTTACGATTTATTGTTTTAACAACAGATAAAGTGGAACAAGAGAGAAAATAATAAATTGAACGTTGATTCTTCAAGGAAAGCAATGTCAGAAAACTGAGAACGTATAGCAATAGGGATAGTGGTGACAAAGAACCTCATGAAGCTTCAAGAATGTAAAAAAGACAAATGCAGATGGATTTGAACGCTTTAAATGTATAAGCAGTACCAATCAAAAGTGACTACTGTATCCATCACAAAATATCTTGGACTATAATTAGTTATTAACATGTGAGAATACCTTGGAGTGGAGATGTACGGTTACCTTGAGTCGAACAAGCGTATCTCATCCGTTGCAGAAATCTTGAAGTGTCAAATGAAAACCATTTCAAGAAGCCCATGGGGCTCATTATCCGATGCAGTATAAGGCCCATACATTAAATTATTAATGATTGGAACGAAATTAAAGGAATGCAGACCAGAGCAGCGAAGCGTATTTTGAAAAAAACATCTAATTTGTCATACGATCTGAAAACTTGTCAAAGAACTAGACCTAGAAAGTAGAAACGCTAAAACGGAGACTCAAACAGCACAAGACACGCATTTATTCAAAACTATGCAAGACTGACACTCCTTTCACACTTAAATCTGTCACCGGCCACACCATAGATCACATTATAAAGCTGATATCATTCCACAATCAAATTTACTCTTCAGTCTTCTATTCCGCTATTTAACAAACTCCCAAAGTGTGTATTCGAATCCCGAGATGTTATATTATGACCTTGCTCCATCTAAAGTTATTATCACATCAAGTTTATTCAATATTCTGAATTCAATAGAAGTAGTTTATTATTTCAAGAAAAACAATGGCAGGAATAGAAGGGTGGAAAGGAAGCAAGAACGTCTCCCGTTAGGTCTATAATCGGTCCCAGTGCAGCTGCCGTGATCAAGTAGGCGGTTGGATATGACGGTGATGATGGAAACCACTCTCCCGGCTTTGGTTTCATCTCGCTCTTTATTTCCTAGGCCATAGCCCTGTGTATAGAAAAGGTGGTGACGGATAATATTGATTTTACTGAGGTTTGCTGTGAATATTGTCCAGACCTGGATAGTATTAAGAAATTCTTATAGACGTATGTCCAATTTACAATGGTTTTTAGTCGACTAGTACAGACGTAACTCAGACACATAGAAGCTGCATATGCACAGGTGAGCCAACCCTTAACAGACAATAACAAAATCAGTCATCGACAGACTTTGCACAGGGGAATAATCCATTGACAGACTATACACAAGTGAATCAATCTCTACATAATATTATTATGCACTAACAAAACCCCTATGTCTCTTACTAATGCTTATGATATGACATACGAATAAGTATGTATGTCAGCACCTATGAAGTTCCACATAACATTGGTGGTACCAACAAACAGTAAATGATACTTGTGATTGCTTTATATACTATATTTAATTTTTTTAAACACATTGTACATTAAACTTTTAAAAATTTTTTGTTGTTCTGTTTGTAGGTCATTATGTCATGTAAAGAAATTGATATTCCAATTGTATCTATTATACTGAAAATAAGAATTGAAAGCTAGATAACCTTTCGTGTTCTTTACCTTGTCTATTTGTTTGTTTACTTGTTCTTTAATGAGGCTGTGTGCATGCACATGTGTATATTGTGCAGTTTGTGTATTTATTTTAAACAAAAACATACATGTCGTAAAACAATAGCATCAAAATTGTAGATATTTACCACCCAGTGCGTTGGCAAAAATATTCACTTAAGTGATTTTGTTATTTGGTATGAAGACTAAATATTCTGTATGACCGTGTGTGTTTGTTTGTGAGTGTGTCGGTGTGTGTATATGTGTGTAGATTTCCCGAATACTTCTGAATCGGAGAAGACCTCAATAAGGTAAATGGCCAAGCCTGATTCACCTTTCGAACATTATATACTACACAGGCAATCGTTTGCCATGTCAAGCACGACCCATATTTACTACAGACCAAATGGGTTCCTGCATCAAACAAGCCCACATTTTGACATTGAAGCCTGAGCTAATTAAGAAGACTGACTAGGTCATATTATAATCATGACACGCTGGTGGCCTAAGAAACTTACTTTCGCCTTTTATGACCAACTTTTTGAAACCTCCAAGTTCTTGTTAGTGCTAATATTGCATTTAATTTGGGATGGATTCTCCAATGTAAACTCCAATGTAAAGAAAGTAACTTAACAAAACTAATCTGCTTTTTCTCAAACAAAACAAGCAAATTTAAATCAGCTTTGCACTATTCCAATTTCCAACACATACCATTGATTCGTTGGTGAAATCATTTGCCAATATAAAAGGAATGGTATAAATAGCCCATCGGAAAATCCCGAAGGTGAACATAGACACGTAGAACAGCGCTTCTCGTCGAGTCCATATTATTATGTAAACAACACCAATAGACGCGTGCAGGACTTGGGAAGAAAGTAACACTGCTTTTTACCTATAGAGTTAGAAAATATCAAGCTTTCGGAGTTGCTTTAAATATGTTACCAAATACAAATGTCTTGATAAAAGTGAGTTGCATTTTAACTCTGCTTAATGCTGTCAGTCATTTCGACGTATTATTATTGTATTGTTCGGAAATGGAATGTTTACCGAGTATTATAGTGGTTAATCATTGTCAGTAACTGTAACTATTTCCCCCCAAGACGTACAAAGCTTTGCTGATAGATCTCTTTCTGGTAAAGCAATAGACTTTGAAAAGCATAATAATATATAGTTGTGTGCTTCGAAGTAAATCCATTCTCTGTTAAGCGATGTATACCGAAGATATTTTTTATAAACATTAACATGCTTGATGTTTTACTGGTCGGCTGATATACAAAGATAGTGTAAAATAAAAGGAATTACCCATTAACTCTATTGGCATTTTGTTCGAGACGCTTGTGACGAACGAAATACCCTACATAGTAGAGTGTGTAGCCAAGGGAAGACTTCCGCAAGCCTTTCTTGTAAAGATTTCTCCCTTCTGTGCCATCGGACACACGTGCATCTCCGTGGTAAATGCCAATGGCTATTGACACTGTGCTCGTCTTGACAAAAATAACCATTCCTAAGATGCCCGGAAAGATGGACACGATTAAGAGAACCATCTTCCAGGTGAAAAAAGACGATTTTCCAACACCTTCCTGAATCAGTGCACTCGTAATCTTCTGATGTCCATTTGTAGCGGCTTTGTTGTTTAACATTGTTTCATAACCATTTGACATATTTGTAGAGGTCTTTTCGGTCTTGTTGCTTAGCTTTATCTTTTCATCCTGTGTCCTTTCCTTCATAATGTGGCCCTTGGCATTGGGTAAAGCATTTTTCCTGAAGTAATCGATTGTCGTTACAGGAAGTCTTATTTCTGCAAATACTTGCAGACAACGTCACATGATCTTTCAAGCGATCCTTTCTATTCGAGAGCCAAACTCCCGTCAAACTAGAACACAGTACACTCAAACAAACAACCACCAACAGGAGAATGGCAAAGAACATACAGGTCGCTGCCGTGCCGTCTACTCGGAAAGCTGTGCCCAGGAATGCTGGGAAGTCAAATATTCCTACAACACCCACCAAAGTCCCAGCGATGGGGGCCAAAGTGGAGGCTACTTTCAGTATGGCGTCGCGTTGGGACGGATGAGTAAATTCGAGGTCAAAACCTCTCGCCACTGAGTTGCCAAAGTCAAAGCCAAAATCTAGTAGGGAAAACCCAAACAAACTAAATATAGCAGATGGTGGCAAAATACTCAAGTTATAGGGCCTGTTTTCTGGGGATGTGTCCAATTCAAATACTCCGTGCTCTGGCTAGAGTGAAGCTCTCGTCTCTTTGTGTCTAATGAGCTTCCATTTTCCAGTGAGTCGTCGATATCACTGGCATACTTTGTTTCGGTGGCGTTCGTGCTTTGGAATTTAAAGGAAGCTGCCAAGAGGAGACAGCAAAACGATGCGATGAGGATGAGGGAACTCAATGCCATAGCAACAATCTTTCTTCTCTGAAACATAAAAGAGTGCTGGCTAAAGATGTTGATATATTGCTTTGTTAGGGACAGTAATATGGTCATTAAACAGTTGTTTAATGTATTAATCAATTTAGGGAAGAGAGAATATGTTTCTCAGACGATTGCACTAACTTATACCATAAACTATAACTTTGTAATTATCATTCATCGCTATTAAGATGGAAGGCCAGTGATGATTATGTCCACCTTTTAAGGTATCTTCTCATATTTCCTATAACATTTCACGATAAAAGAAAATATGTCTCCGCGTCCTAGGCATATTATCATTCCTTTATCCCTTCCACTGCCAGGTCTTCCTACACACAAAAGTGAACAATTTTACAAGATTGATTTCGTAAACAGCACTGTGACTGAATGACCAACGCGACGGGCTGAGTATCCAACTCTTTCTAGATACGATTTCAGACTACGTTCAATGTGATGTCTCTCTCTTTATACCCATGTGCTCATTTGAGTCAGGTGTACACATATGTGCCGATTTCATAGTTTGGAAGCGTGGGTCTGTACTGTGGTAAACGATAAAGAATTATCCATCTATCTATCTATCTATCTATCTATCTATATATATCTATCTATATATTTATTTATTTATCTATCTATCTATCAATCTATCTATATATCTATCTCTCTCTCTAAATATATATGAAAGCACTATAGACTCTTTACTTTATGTGACGGTGCATTAAACAGAAATGCATTGCAATGCAGCAATCAAGATGGTTGATGACAAATGGGTGGATCAACACGTTTGTTGTTTCTACGTCGATGACGTGACGGATCTTGCTGATGTTTCGCAAATGCATGAAGCCGATTTGGCGCGTTTTGTTCGGGTGTTGAGTCCTATCTAGATTTCTGATCCCAGATTTAACATCTAACACCGAAATTGTCATGAAATGCTGAAAGGTACCAAGAAATTGAAAGACGCTTTGTTCCTGAATTGGAGGAAACTTAAACTGATCAGACATAGACTGAGAAAACAATGCCATAACAAGTCATCAGTATTCAATGTTATTATAAATTTTTAGACACTGTACATGAACCAGGAAAGAATTAAAGTGTTAAAGCTAGCAGACGGAATAGTAATATATTAGATAAACTCATAACAAACAACCCAGGTTTAGTGGAAGATAATTATATAATCACAGGCCTAGGTGATCATGATGCGGTACTAATTAAATGATACAAGCAGTGGCATGAATGAGATGTGGGATGGCAATAAACAAAACATTACTAAAATCAAAAAATTAAAAAGCAGCAACAAAACTAACTTCAACCCAGTTTAAACAATCGTGATCCAACAGGCAACAAAACGATAAGCACACAAAAAGAAGAAAAGCAGTTATTCTGTAAAAAAAATTATGAAGAAACAAAAAGGCATACTCAACAGGCATGCAGGACAGACCATGTTGAATATGTAACCATCATGATAAATAATGACACTGACTTTAATTCCACCCAGAAACATGCCAGATACTTAAAATATCATATTAAAAATATGTAGGCGTTATCATAGATATAAAATACAGTGGAAAGACCGAAACTGTGCAATATATAAGAAAGCAAATTGTCTACTAGCATTTCTAAAAACAATATTAATGACTGCCATCAACATGTAGAAGAGAGGTGCTATAAAACATTCGTAAAACCAGTTCTTTATTACGGCGGGTGTGTTTGGGATCCACAATATAAAAATCCAAGCAGATGATATAGAGAAAATACCAAAAGTTTCAGGCAGATTTGTGACCAACAGTTATAACTACAGATGAGGTAACACAAAAATAAACATGAGCAAATTGCAGTGGATACCCATCAAGGACAAAGAGCTAGGAAGAAGATTGCCGTTCTTCTCAACGTAATTTAGATCTGAGCAATATTACCACTTGAACAATTACAAATGAAAAATAACCATACGAGATCAGGTGCCCAAACTTTTATATTACAGTGCCCAAACATTAATATTACAATCTTCAAGCGCAGATAATCCTTTGTATTCATACTTCCCTAGTACTTTTAGATCATGAAATAAACTGCTAGCCAGTGTAAAAGACAGTAGCAATTCTTAAATATTAAATATATAAAATTAACATGTAAATACTAGTAGTCTCGTTAGCTTTCGGCTTGTTGACAAGAATACTAAGTCGACTGTCTGTGATTTCTTTTTACGAAGAAGAAGAACGCTATTGTTATCCATCGTTGGATTATATATCCACCTTCTTCTGTTCTTAGTTGCGAGGTGTTCAAGATCTTTCTCTGACTTCAACGTGATGGGTGTTGCGATATTTACCCTTGCGAGGTCGCCGTTGAGTACAATAGGTAGTGTGGTGAGGGGACGTCCCGAAAACTTTTCATTAATA
>JBCJKE010113761.1:0-10977 GCA_039654525.1 Melibe bucephala
GGGAAGAAAAGGGGAACCCCCCCTCGCCCCCCCCCCCCCCCCCCCCCCTCTTTTTTTTTTAATACACAGAACACAGAGCAGTATTATGATCTTCCCACCTCCAACTTCCACTTCCTCCCTCCCAGTTTCCTCGTCACTCAAGGCCAATTAGCTCCAGGAGGCTGTTCAGCCCCGAGTCCAATTAGTCTCCCATGACTATTCGTACTGGAGTCCGAATAGCTCAGGCATCAAACAAAGATTTGAAAGAGAGAGAGAGAAAATTATCCTTTGGAATCTCTACATTTTATATATCAATATCAATATCAATTTTGGAGACTCCAGGATCAAAATTACCCACTGTAATAATACAAAATCTTTAGAATGCAAACACTTCCTTGACATATGTTTTCATGAAGTGAAACGATACTGCATATATATTTAGGTAAAGTGGAAATGAAAGGAAACTCTCTAGGGGGTGATTGTTTTTATTGATTAATTTTCTTAAAAAACACTTTTTTAAATTTAATTATATATTTAGTTGTATATTTAGATACAACTGCAAGAGTGATACATGCAGGAGAGTTAACAGACCTCTTCCAAATCAAAACAGGTGTCAGACAGGGTTGTTTACTGTCACTGTTCTTATTCCTCTTGGTTGTGGACTACATCATGAGAAGAGCAACTGAAGGAAAAAGAAATGGAATCCAGTGGACATTACTGAACCAGTTGAATGACTTAGATTTTGCAGACGACATTGCTCTGTTATCCCACAACCAGATTCAGATGCAGGAGAAAACAGATCTGGTGCATCCAGCCTCAAAAAGTCTGGGACTTACAATAAATAAGAACAAGACAAAGATTCAAAGACTGAACACCAGCAACAATAATGCAATAATTACAAACGGCGAACCACTCGAAGATGTAGACAGCTTTACATACCTAGGGAGCACAAACAACAAAGAAGGAGGAGTTGAAGAAGATGTTAAAAAACGCATACAGCAGGCCCGCCAAGCATTTTGAAGCTCAAACAAAGTCTGGGCGAGTCAGAATATCCAGGAAAGAACTAAAATAAAGATCTTCAACTCCAATGTAAAGGCTGTAATGATGTATGGCTCAGAGACATGGAGAACAAACAAGACAACTATTCAGAAACTCCAGTAATTCTCCAACAGATGTCTGAAGCGCATTATAAACATACATTGGCCAGACACTATAAGCAACAGGGATCTGTATGAAAGAACAAGACAACAACCTGTAGCAATAGATTTGAAAAGGAGAAAGTGGAGATGGATGGGCCATACGTTGAGGCAACCAAGAGAAAACATTACCAGAAAAGGCTTGTCGTGGAATCCCCAAGGTAGCATAGCAAGAGGGAGGCCTCGTATGACATGGAAAAGGGAGATATCAATGAAAATTTGTGTGTTTCAATTCAGAGAGTTTTAGGTAATAAGATTAAAGGTTAAAAACAAATAAATACACAGACTTTGCCACACATATATGCTGTCTTGTAGGGCTGATGTTTGGGGGGCTTTTTGGTTGTTGTTGTTTTTTAATTCAATGTAGACAGAAAGGCTTTTTCTTTTAAATAAGAATTAGTCATGAACTGAACCAGATCTATAGCTTTTGCTAATTGTAGTTTGAGATATTCTGGACCACATATAAACCATTTAGACCACCTATGGATACATGATCAACATTCACAATCTAAAAGTTAAAGCAAAGAATTTTATCAACAACGATCAGTTGATCAAAGCACTCTGACAAACTTTATACTAATCAAGGAAAGTCACTTTAGAAAGAAAAAAGGTTTGGATGAAAAAAGTTGAGTAAAATAGCAAACAGAAATAAATATAGTATATATATATTATATGCCCGGCGTGACTTTTTTCCACTGTCTTATTCGGATTCATTGTATCAATTTTTTGCTTTCCTAGCTAAAAAATATTATTTTTTTCCTCTCTTTTCAGGTTCCAAAATATTTATCAGAGCAGTGGAAAGATTGTGCTAGTGGGACAGACGTGGGTAAATTGAAGATATCTAAGAGCAAGTGAGTCTTCATTTATCTTACTTTGGTGTCTGAAAAGAACAATGATGAACAAGCTCTTCATTGGGACGGTTCATGCATTTAACTTAATTGCAGAAGAGGACATGAGAACAGAAGTAACTCTTTTGATTGCTATGACTATCATAGGTGTCAGGCTTAGAAAGGTTCTATTTTGTTGTGGTGAAATATGTTTAAGATAAGCTAAGATAAGATAACTTTTATTGTCCAAAAAGAGGCACATTTTTTTGTTGTTACAGCAGACTATAGACATAATAATAACATACGGTAATGACAAAAGTAATGTATTATGCATGAGTTTTAATGACACATGATAAATATGATAAATATAGTATACCAGCATGAGTGTGTATGAATTACGAAAATTTCGGAAAAAAAAATTTGCTTTCATTCTTTCTCCCAATCCCACTTACTCTTTTTGGAGATAGATTTTTTTTTTTTTTAACCATTTATTGAAGTTGGTCTTAAAATCTTTTTGAAATTTGGATTGATAAGTCATTAACCGTGCAGTCATTAAACTGTGCATTTTGTAAGAAAAACAGTTAAAAAAAAAAATTAAGTCGACGTAAAATTGCTGGTTCACGAGTCCTAAGATATGGGAGTTTGTAAAGTGGCTCAGTGGTATTGTCACAGTAAAAGTCTTGTTCCATGATTACTAGACTTAAAATCTATAAATTAATATTTGTACCAATAATTTGTCAAATTTCTCAATAAGTACACATTAAAAATAAGAATTGTTCTGTCTTTGGCACAGGTATTTCTGTTGTTGCTGGATGGAATGAAAGGGTTACTTTTTGTACCTAATAATTACTGGTTTTAAATTTTTTCTCATCATAATCATTAAATTATTTTTTATTTAAAATAAAAAAAAATGTATTTCAAATTCAGTCTGGTGACACATAAGGCCGACACTCAGGAACGCAATTCATCTCTGTTGGCCACTCTCTTGCTGACTTTACCCCTTGTCCATTCTCGTTCCCTCATCTCTCTCTCCACAGTCCTTTTCCATTTTTCTATGGGGCGGCTTCACCTCCTTTGTCCCCATGGCCTCCATCTCAGGGTGGTCTTTGGGATTGCTAAGCGCTGCATTCTCTAGATATGTCCCTACCATTTCCACCTGCGAAGCCTTATTGACGATGTAAATGGCTCCATATTTGCTTTCTTGAGAAGTTCTTTGTTTGATATCCAATTAGGCCAATATATATTTAGGATTCTTCTCAAGCATTTGTTTTGGAAGATATCAAGTTTTTGGCAAATGTTATGTTGTTTGCCATGATTCAGCTCCATAAAGGAGAACTGCCAGAATGTTAGTCTTAAAGATTCTTAACTTTATTTTCAAAGATATTTTCTTGGATTTCCATAGGTTGTTCAGAGTGCCAAAGGCCCTCTTTGCCTTTTTTATCTTTTCGTTACTTTCTGTTTGTACATTTCCGTTGTGAGGAATTTTAGAGCCCAAGTATGTAAAGTTTTGAACATTTTCTGCACAATCAGTTTTAGGGTTTCTGTTTGGTTGCTTTCATCCTCATAGATTTTGTCTTGGCGGTGTGTATTTTTAGACCGATTTTTTTTCATTTCATGACAATTCCTGTGATAAATTTTTCATGTCAGTGAATCAATTAGACAGTAGACAGTAGAATAATGTCATCTGCAAAGTCCACATTGTGGATCAGTGGGGTGAATGCAGTATTTTCTGTGATGATAATAATAACATATGGCAGTATTAAGAGGTACTGGAATCTCCATAATATGATCTATAACTTTTTGAAAGTGGCATTTTGATGTTCACAGAAAAAGCAGTTCTTTAATGCCTTTTTTTTTTTTTGTCCATTTATTTGATGAAGAATTCCCAACAAGAAGCCAGACATAACATTTACAAGCTATGATGTCTCCCCCACAAAGTCAGCCACGCCGACCATTATTGGACAGACGACCACCAGCATAGCCACATCGAGCGGAGCAACATCAACAATCCTGCAGGCCAAACCGCCCATGGTGGCCCTGAAGCCGAATCCAGCGGTCAAGGGGAGCCGAAACCACAAATTTCTGGTCACAAGTGTGGGCAATCAGAATTTGGTAGTCATGTCTCAGAATGATGGGGCGGGTAGGTTTGGTGTGTTCATTGTTTTCATCTTCATCATCATTGACATTATCATCGTCATCATTTTTTTTTACTCATAAAATCATAGTTATTTTAAATATTACAATGATTATTATTATTATTATTATTATTATTATTATTATTATTATTATTATTATTATCTTTGTTCCGACTAATGAAATACGATCGTTGTCGCCAATAAGGAAGTTGTCCTCAAACAAACTTTGGCTTCAAGCAGGCAGTCTTACTCTTACTAATTTTTTTAATTAAATAAACTATACAGCTTTGAGCAAGGTCACTGCATCTCAAATTCATGCTGACTGCTCTTATGACATAATGCATTGTAATTGTGCATAAAATTACAGTGTCTCAGCCTCCAAGCAGATTTAGCTGGCAATTGTACCCATAGTTTTGTATTACACATGTCTCTGCCTCCAAGTAGAATGTGCTGGCATTTGTACTTGTAGTTTTGTATTACAAAACAAGATAAAGTCTGTCATATCATTCATCATTCACTTAAAATCACATATAAAAACCAACAAGATTGTTGAACCTAAAGAAGATCCTTTTGTGCAACTTTTGTGCAACTTTTGTGCAACTGCGTAAGGGCTCAGATTCTGGCAATCCCATCATAAAAGAATATCCAGAGAGTAAGAGTATGTTCAATGGAGAGCAATAAAGATATTGCTATCAATTATATGCCAGACATATCCAGAAAGGCTGGCTACTCTTCAATTGCTGACTCTTGAACACTGTTGTGCATGAGGCAACTTAATAGATGTGTTTTCCTGGGTTATGTAAGACCAAAAAGCCTACATTCAAACTAGTCAAAGGCAAAAGCACCTGGGGAAACAACCTTGAATTAACTGTACAGCGGTCATGTAAGGTTACAAGTCTTCAGTAACTACATGAGTGAACGAGTCGTCAATACATACAATAACCTCCCCAACCACCTGATTACAGCACCATCAGTAAATTGTTTCAAGTCGAGATTAAATCTTATCTAGGAAAATTTGCCGACCATGTACAATGCCATACTTTATCAGTCTTACAAACAGACAGAGAAAAGGCCTGTAAGGCCTCAAACACTTGATTGTTCAACTTCAATTGATCACATCCAAAGGTTGGCTGAAGAGCTTTGCAACATCCTTGTCCTTAGAGGCTTGGCTTTGTAGTAATCTAGTACCTCTGATGCAGCATTTTGTGTATAACTTGAAAATGGCAGTTAAAGATGAATGAACATTCTGACCAAAGATAGGATGGAAAACAATAAATTTTCCCTTAATTAAACGTTACATTTGGTGCAAAATTTACTCTTCTGAAATTATTCTTGGAGCAATTTAGAAACTACATGCAAAATATGACTTTTCGTAAAGTATAGTTACTTTATAGTTGAGCCTTTTTGAGGATGGATACTCTAGCAATATAATTTGTTTTTTATTTCAATCAGTTGTTATTATTATTATTATTATTATTATTATTATTATTATTATTATTATTGTTGTTGTTGTTGTTATTATTATTGTTATTATTATTATTATTATTGGTGTTATTATTATTATTATTATTATTATTATTTCTATTATTATTATTATTTCTATTATTATTATTATTATTATTGTTATTAATTATATTTGTATTATTATTATTATTTCTTCTTCTTGTTATTATTGTTATTGTTGTTCTATAATTGTGTTTAAAATTCCAGACAAAGTCACTATTGAGGGCAAAGTGTTACAGCGAGCCGAGTGTAACCCAATCGAAGATGCGCACTATAGACTGTTGAAAAGGTAAGGAAATTCCCAGGTGCTTTGCAGTGTTTATCTTCGCAACGGGTAATTCTGAATTTATTTCACTATTTTATGGTACTTTGGAGGTGAATTAATTTGTTAATCAAAAAGTGACAAATATTGCAAATATGGAAAATCCCAACCATGTCAATCATTGGTAAGTTTCTCATCTCAAGTAAAGTTTATGATTTTACTTTTTCAACAGGGTTAATTTTTCAGTTGTTTTTTTTTTTTTTCTTGAGCCCTAATGGAAATGTACATTTGCCTCATACTTTTATTATAATACTTTGATATAGAATTGTGTTATTCCGTATAGTGCTGCCAGAAAGCTGCCTCAAATAAAACCAAAAGCTCCTTAACAAAAATGTAAAACATGCTGTGATTTGTTTATACTTTTCTGTGCATTCTGGGCATTACATTATGTCTTATGTTTTTATCTAATCCAAGGCAACAGGTACAAGCTCAAAACACACCAGTCAGACAAATCAAACTGCTTCCAACCATCGTCAACTCCTACAAGCCCATCAGTCATCATCCCGCAAATGTGAGAATCTGTGGACCTGTTTTCATGGACAAGTTTTCTTTTTTTTTCTTTTCCTCTTATCTTTTTTTTTTCTTTTCACGTTTATGGTAAATAGGAGATAGGCCGAATCCATACTGTTGTACGACTGTGTGACTGTGTGATCTGGGGTCTCACAAACACTTATGAAGGAAAACTGGGAGTATTTAATAGAAAACAGTGGAGAAAAATGTTTGGTATACAATATCCAGTGGAAGCAATGAAGAAATCTCTCTACAAATAATGCAAAAAAACCCAACAAACCCAACAACAAACAAACCACAACACCCATCTCATTCCAAGTTCTTGATGCGAGATGGAAATTTTTTTTGGACACATACTATGAAGAAACTCTTAAAATTCCAACAAATAAAGCTTTGCAGTTTATTTCATGAAGATGACCTCCGAAAGATACAAAGTAAGACCAATGACAGCCTTCTCAGCCACACTAAAAAAACAATCTCATGGAAAGAAAAAACTAACGTCACAAAGAGAACTTGAGAAACAATGAAAAATCACTCACAACCGTAAACATTTAATGTCCCACTCTAGAGGAATCATGAAAGAAGCTGAGCCTGTAAGATCTATTGATCACAATAGGAAAGGCAATAACCTTTTTCTTTCTTCTCTTTTTCTCTCTTTTCTTCTTCATCTCCTCCTCCAACTTCTTCTTCCTTTTTTTCTCATTCCTTTTTTTCTCCTTCTTTTTCTTCTTCTTCTTCTTCTTCTTCTTCTTCTTCTTCTTCTTCTTCTTCTTCTTCTTCTTCTTCTTCTTCTCCTTCTCTTCCTCCTCCTCCTTCTATCGGGGAGTCCCAAAGGCCAAGTGTTAGTCATATTGACATGGCTCAAGCAACTTTGACGATGTCAGTGTCTGTTGTGATGACATAATTGACATGTCCTTTAATGAGACACTACTCACATTTATGTCACTCACCTCGGGCGAGAATGAGTACTAGTTCTAGAGCTGGGTGGATCAGGGCGCTGCTCTTTCATGATCAGAGGTGGTATGTTGTTCATGTTTGATTGTACTTGTATTATTTGTGTAAAATTGTATGGCTGCTATGTCATGTATTTCTGTAAAGTGTGTAATCTATTGTAATTGAAAATTGAATTTCCGTTTGGATCAATGAAGGTGCTTTATCTTCTTCTTCTCCTCCTCCTTCTTTTCAACATTTTTTCTCTGTCTAATAAAGCTAATAGAAAACAACAATATAGGTATGTGCCATATGCGAGAACTCTCGATTTCTTTTCAAATTAAATTGGAGATAAGTAACCTTTGTTTATTTTCCTTCATCACAGATTGATGATCGCAAAGGGAAAAAGGCAGACACAAAGAGGATAAGAGTCGAAAAGGAGAAAGTCATGGACATCCTCTTCAATGCTTTTGAAAAACATCAATTTTATAATGTGAAAGATCTGGTTGGAATCACAAAACAACCCTTGGTAAGTTTACTGACAAGGGGATTAGCCTAGTCATAACAACAACAACAACAACAACAACAACAGCAACTACAACAACTAAAAAGGACACTATATATTTTTAAAAGAAGAATGGGATTTTGCTCGTCTTTTATTCTCAGCACATTTGCTGGACGGAGCGAAACAGAGTCAAATTAACAACAAAAAAATATTTGTATACATGTATATATACAGAACACCATGTATTCATCGAACTTGTTGGGGCAACAAAAATAATTTGAGGAATCCCTTATTTGAGCAGTATGCGAAAGCACAAGGTCATAAGGGAAACCCTTATACTTATAGTAAAGAAGAGTAATTTAATATTGTAGTTATCTCCCTTGTTGTTTGTCCCTCTTTCTTCTTCAGGGAGGGTGTTTTTTGTTTGTTTGTTTGTTGTTTTATTTAGGGAGGTTTTGATGGATGCCACTAATGAATATCATATGTCAACATAGCGAAGACTATATTTTAAGTTACCAAACACAAGTGTGACATCAATTTCAAAGCATGGATAGTCTATGATAACCTAGGAGTGTATTCAGATACTACTAGTTACTAGTAGAAATAGTACTTTTCAGACTTTAATGACAGGGAAAAATTGCTTGCACTGCTTGAGCAGCAGGCAGATAGATTGAGGAAACCTTGATATGTTTGACTAATGCGGGGAAAAATATAAAGGAAATAAAGGAAAATATTCGGGACAATGGAGCTTGTTCAAGGAATCAACAAATTTGACTAACACATGTTCGAGTCATTTGTTTTTCTTCCCATCTATATTTAAGAGTGATTTGCATTCTCTTGTTTGTCATAGCTCAAACAAATGTACAAACTTGAAACCTGTGGAAGAACATTTGGGAGAGAAAAACAATTAGAAAAAGGCAATTAAACTTTTTTTGACATCTAAACTGACTTAAGGCAAAAGAAGTAGAGGGAGATAAAGTTAAAGATGAAATCTCCAAGAAAATCTGAACAGTTGGGTAAGTGAAAAAGATCAGGACAACATAATTTTGTTTTTGTTTTTGTTTTGTTTTTTGCTTTAATTTAACCCTTTTGTGGATAACCTGCCCGAATCCGCCCGTGCACTGGACAGCCCTTTGCGTTCAACCAGCCTGAGGCGAGAATCACCTCTTACGTTCAACCCACCCAGAACCGCCCGGCAATGCCCTCTTTCCTTTCTCCATATTGTACAAACTCAAGAGACCGTGTTTCAGTCCAAAAATAGAAAAGAGATAATTTGAAACTATGGGATGGCCGAGCCTCGTTTTAATTCCAACTGGGAATCACACAGAGAGCGGGTCAAGGCCTTTCTTTATCCACCTTGATTCGTGCCCACTCAGATCAGCTGTTTCTCTGTAACAAGTTACATCGTTTTATCTCACTGCATTGTCTAATTTATACTCCTTTTATTTCCCCATTTCATTCTCAACTATTTCATGTTGTCTGTGCAGTGTTTGTTAATAACATAATGTCTCTTATTATTTGTTAATATGTTCTTTGAACTACATAATATGATAGGCCGGCTTCAACCAAAATATCTTCTTTATCACTAAACACTACGACAAAAGACCAGTCAAATACATTCATCAGTCATTGAAGAATGTATGTGGCAAATGTGAACAAACTAGTTTTAGAAATGACCATTCTGCAAACATTTAAATGCAGCCACCCCAAAAAACATTGCACAAGGCAAATAGATGTAAACACAGCAGGCAGGACTGGCACGCATGAATGCCACTGTTCTACCAGTACACAGATTGACCTAATTAGACCACAAGAGGGTTAAGGGCGGAGATATGAATGGTCAGCATTGATCACTAATTTCTGTCTCAAACCTTGTACTTTAAGAACAAATTTGCTTTGTCTACAACATTAATTGATATATATATATACATATATTTCTATTTTTTGATTTTGTATTTCATGAGAGCCTTATCATGAATTATGGAAAGAAAACATTTTTTTTTCTCTTTTAATCTATAGCCATACCTGAAAGAGATCTTAAAAGAGATTTGCAACTATAATATGACAGCCCCTCACAAGAACATGTGGGAGCTTAAACCAGAGTTCAGACACTACAAGCCACATGATGAAAGTTAACGATGATGGTAGAAAGGTCAAAGTTGAGTGCTTGTCATTGTTAGTAATGTTAAAAGAGTGCTGCCAATGAAATGAGGGATCTCTTGAAGTCTGTTTCATTTTTTTTCTTCCAGGAAAACATTACTTTTTTTTTCTTTTTTTAAACTTAAGATAAATGTTTGATACATATATCGACTATTGAATTTTTATAAAGATTTTGATGTCATGAATTATATACATTTTAACGTGTGTGTTTATGAATCAAATCTGATACTGATAGAGTTTATTTGATTCATATATTGTGTGCGAAATACGAAAAGGGCAAACTGATGAAAATGAGAAAGGGGATAGTGTGGGTGGAAAATGTTCAAATAATGTTTTGGTAAGCTGTGGCTGTAACTGTAACTTGACTATCAAGTCCCAGGCAGAGTTCATAGCCTTGAATCTCACCTTAGACAATTCTAGGAATTAGATGCAATTCTTATATGCCAGGAATTCTGAATGTTCTCCTACTCGAAGCTCCTATAATTTATTGTTAGATGTATAGTATCTGTCTTGTCCTTACGTCACTCTCAACCAACTCAAAATCATTTAATTTATGCATTGTTTTTGTTATATTCATTACAAGGGTCGTGTTTTGGTCATATATTATGTTGGGTTTGTTTATTGTTGTTGTTTTTTGTAAATTTTTTTGTTTTTTTTGCTGGGTTTTTTTGTTTGTTGAATTTTGAGTTGTGTGTCTTATGATCATTATCATTGCTATGTTTAAGCCCATTTATCATTAGATATGTTTGAAAATTCTTGCAGAAATTATGTTTAAGCCCATTTATTTAGAAATGTTTGAAAATTTTTGCAGAAATTATATTTAAATTTTAGTCGGGGGGGGGGGGGGGGGGGGGGGGGGGGGGGGGGGGGAGAGGGGGAGGGGGGGGGGGGGGGGGGGGGGGGGGGGGGG
>JBCJKE010113872.1:0-10975 GCA_039654525.1 Melibe bucephala
CTTCCTTTCTTCTAGACTGTACTTTTCCCTGTAGGATTGTCTTCATCAGGCTGGTATTCTTGTTTCTTAAAGCATGTTCAACATACTTAAGTTTTCTTTTCTTAATTATTCTAAGCATTGATTTCTGAGCACCGATTTCTTGCAGGACACTTTCGTTTGTTCTATGATCAGTCTATCTGACTCTCAGTAGTTTTATGTAGAACCACATTTCAGCAGCTTCTTTCTCTCTTCTTGATTCTTCATAGTCCATGTCTCACATCCAGAGAAGAGCATTCTGGGCCATACACGACTTTTGAGTATCTTTAGCTTTAGATTAAATGTGATAGATCTGTCTTTCCAGATTATGTTGTTGAGTTGGACCATTCTTTGTTTCATTCATTGCAATTCTCACACCTATATCTTTGCTGCATGATCCATCTGCTGCTTTGATTGCTCCAAGACTAAACACTCTTTAGAGACTAAACACAAGCACATGGCCAGTCTATATTTAGTAACCTCCTAGTCACCACACGTGTGAATCAACCGCAGATGTCCTCATTCATAATCGTAGCCCTGTTTACACGCTTGACCAGTTTCGACAATGCGTAGGCCTCTATACCTTTGAGCTAAAAATAGATCGCAAACGCAAATGTCCGTCGGTTACCGAAAATCACAAGTCGTGATTACCGCAAAGCACCGAAAACTAGCCAAGTCAGCCAAACAGTACAAAATATGGATTTTCACCCGTAAAAACGGATTTACCGACCTGGCAAGCAAAATACGGAACAATTCCGTTTTCTACGGAACAATTGGCAGCTATGGTAATATGATGGTATTCTTATGTAAAGCAATCCCCCTTCTTTACTTACAGACTCTTTCTTAGTGTCCCTGTCAAGATCAATACGAGTAACTGATGAATTAACTCTCATTGCATGTGAAAGGGCCATGAGGCCACCAGTTTTTATCTCATTATCCCTCAAATCGATTCGTAGGAGCATTATACTGTCTGCAATGAATTCTGCCAAGGCAACAGCACCTGTAAAATTTGAAAAAGAAATGCTAAACAGGCTTATAGCAGAATAACCTTCAATGCAACCAAAAAAAAAAAACCTAATCTCTGATGAAAATTACTTTTTAAAAAGTCTCAAAGTAGTAGTAAATGATGAGAGATACTGGTAAAAAAGATAATCATTAAAATGAATTTCAAGTAAAAAGTTATTTTGGTTATCAAAAAAAAAAAGAAAAAAAAAGAAAGCTCTCAATCTTAACACATTTTCTGCTTTCATGAAAAACATCATCAGTAATACCATAACATTAACTTGAAAATCAGACAAAGAATCTTCATGAAATATGATATTCTCAAATTTAAGCATTAATTAAAAGTTCACATCCTTCTTAAAAGTAAGATCACTTACCTTCATCCGAAACCCCAGTCCCCTGAAGACCTATTCTTAGTAGAGAGTTTGTTTTGAGCAGCCCATCCTTCAGTAAATGGATACCTTCATTAGTTACATTATTGTGTCCAATATTTAAGGTCTCAATACTCTGACTTGCAGCCTAGCGTTTGAAGAAGAAAAGAGAAGATAACCTTTTAAAAACCCTATAAAGTGGGAAAATGCAAGCCAAAATTACATAGATTTATTTGTTCAGCAAAACATACAGCATAAATTCAAACCATGGCATGCCCTATTTTTATTTGTTTTAAATAAGTAATTTATAAAATCTACTGGGCCATAAAATAATGTCGAAGAATATATATGTCTTGACCAGAAATACAAAATATTTCATAAGCATGTACAAGGTTTAAAAAGTATCTCCACCACATTTTATTCATAAAAATCTAAAATAATAAAATAGAACTTACCAGAACACGACCTAAGGAGGGCATAGCTTGGTAGGTGATTTGGTTGTTCCAAAGGACCAGTGTTCGCAACCCATAACCTGTTTTTTGTTCAATAAGCCCATCACATAAATGGCTTACACCAACGTCCTATAAAGAAGAACAGATGTTGTTTTTTTTCTCAATGATATTCTGATATGCTCTTTTCTCATGCTTAATATTTAGTGTGGGGGGGGGGGGGGGGGGGGGGAAAAAAAAAACCCCCCAAACCCCCACAAACAAACCTTTTCCTTTTTCATTTTTTTTTCAATTACACTAGGTCAACTAAGTCAACCGTTATTACCTCAGTTTCAGATGATTATTTTTCTTTCTTTCTTTTTTCTTTAGATAAATACCAATATTGAAGTTACATATCTAGATCTATTCATTATATTTCGATAATTGTTATCAGTTCATAGATTGAAGTCTAGCATCAAAACAACTGATATGCATGAACTTTATGTGTAAGAATATGATAGTATAATACGCAAGAGGGAGGCCCTGTATGACATGGAAAAGGGAGACAGAGGCAGAGATGAAAAAACAGAAGAAGACATGGGTCCAGCTGGAAAGAATGGCTCAAGACAGGAGGGAGTGGAAAGCCTTTGTTAACGGCCTGTGCTCCATGGCGAGCTGAGAGGCAGAGAAGAAGAATGGATTATGATAGGTCACAAACAGTTTCTTATATTTCACTGTACAGAAGAAAACGTTTGTAGATTACAGTACAGATTAAAATGAAACTGACGGAGATCTTTTGTCAGAAGAAGATAATAAAGACAAACTAAAGAAGCAGTAGTGATGATTCCTCAAACCTTGAGTAAATCAAATTATAGTCTTTGCCTTCTATAAATATACAGATTTTTTTTTTTTTAATTGCTGGATCATTATGTAGGGGGACATTTAATGTCTCTTTTTCAACACCATTAAATGTCCCCTTGCATATGATTCAGCAATGTAAATAAAAGAAAAAGTCAGTGCTTTCGATTGAAATCTAATATGGTATCATTTGTTAGTGTCATTTGTCATAATCATTGATAATTGACTCTAGCAGAAGAAGGTGTGTAATTATGATAAAAAAATCTTTGCGAAAGGGAAAATCGACCTGCAGAAGATTTTTTCTCAGGTCCAGAAGATTAAGTTTATGATTGTAACGCATCAAATTTCCAAGCTGTACACCATCTGTGGGCATCAATTTGTTCTCAGCAAGGAAAAGTTCCTGAAGTGTTTCATTCATTTTCAAAGCAGCCACTGAGAAGAGAACAAAAACATATATACATATGTATGAATATATTTGACAACCAGTGGTGATAGAAGTGGGTTTTAAAATCACATGTTAAACATTTTTGTGGTTCATAGTCATAGATGAAGATGTGCAAAGCATGACTGAATCTGTACATGCAAAATATGGGATATTTTCTTCAGACTTAAATTTGCTTCTTGTATTCTGCAAACTGACTATGACTAAAATATTTTATTCCTACCAAATTTGCGTCACCACAATTGACAATATCTATAAAAAAAAAAAGTTAACAAAGGGATAAAAAAAGCCACCAATAATGCAACACACATAACAGTCAGAGTGCTGTAAAAAAACAAAAATTGTTCTGCTCCAGTTCATAAAAGTTTTGAACCCCTTTTGATTATCAAGTAAACAGTTACAATTTTACTTATATCATTAATAAAAGCATCCTATTCAAAGAAAGCAGAATTTCAAATTATATAAAATAAAAAATTAAAACTTTCATCTTTACAATTAAAAATAGCACAAAGACCAGGCTTTACCTAAAATGATAAGGGGGCGGCCACTAAGAGCCATGTTTTCCATATGAAGGATAGTCAAATGACAACCCATTTTAAGGGCCCGGCCAAATATGGGGATGGTCCTCTCATTCAGATCACAGTTATGCATATCCAAATAGTTCAAAGTTGGTGTCTGGATGTAATGATAGTAAAAACGCCATTCATAATAATCACAATGAAAAAGGATGGTTAGTATAAAAGGAAATGTGTCAAAATTGTAAAAGTATGTCAAGTGTCTTTAACAAGAAACTTCTAAAAATAGATAAAGATGATATATCATTATAAATCTCATAATTTCAAAAGTGCAACAAATATCCCCTTTTTTCTTTTTTTTTTTTTTTTTTCACTTTTTAAATGTTGGAATTTATCAAATGTATAAATAGCAAAAAAAAGTGCCATGATTTCAAAGATAATATACAGAGCATACCACTTATTCGACATTTCGCTTATATCGACATGCTTTGGCAGGTCCCTTTTTTCTTTCCCTTTATTGTATGTAAATTTAATCCTCCTCCCTCTTATTTCTCTTATATCGACATGCTGATGATCAAACTAGTGAGGCAAAATGAGCCCAAAAGGCACTTTAGACCCAGATTATGCTCACTAAATTAATACAACTGATCGCTAGCTGTCAATGCGAGCCTGCACAAAGAGGAGGTAAAGATGGGGTGGGGGAGGAAGAAGATCTATCTCTCCACTCCATGCATGCCACTTCCAGTTCTAGACTGGCCAGGGTAGACCAACTGATGTTTGTCTCATTTCCACTCCCACCACCACTATCCACCCCGTCCCTCCTCCACCGCCTGCCTGACTGCTAACACCCCATGAGAAGCCAAGCCCCCCCCCCACTGCACAGTATAGTATCAATACAAAGACCTTCCCACCACCATCCACCCCCTCCCTCCCCACCTCATAACAGCTAACACCTCACCAGAAGCCAAACCACCCCCCCCCCCCCCCGCCCCACACACACAATACGGTATCAATACAATGACGCTAGATCTAGTGCTGGAACTTCACTGGAAGGATTTAATACACACGCCACACTTGTTCTTGTGTGTGTGTGAGTGTGAGTGTGAGTGTGTGTATTATGTGGTTTCTTTTATATCGACTTTCTCTTATATTGACATAAATTATCTGGAACCTTGTATGTCGATATATCCGGTGCACACTGTATGAAGAAAATTTGTACATTCGAATCCTGCGTTATCATGCAGATTGGCTTTCAATAAAATTATATCAACCACTTAGTGTACATAAAAAAATTACTTTGATCTTTGCCATAAAAATAAATTAAAATGCACATTAGTATCAGAATTGTATATAATACTCATGAGAGGTTAACCATGAGAATATTCCATACTGAAGACAGGATTCATTTTCCAAAACTGACATATTAAAAGAAAAAAGGAGGAAAAAAAAAAATACTTGAAAAGGAATCCTGCCATTGTAAATTTGATTTTCAATGAGACACATGATTATCGTGATATTTTTTTCCTCTTAGGACTGCTTCCTTAGAAACAAGGAAAAATAAAACAAAACAAAACCAAAAAAAACCCAACCCTCCCACCCAAAAAAAAAAAAAAACCCAACAAAAACAACAATAATATTTTCTCTAATAAGCAAAAGCTATGACAGCAATATCCATGAGCCACATGGAAATCCTGAATCTGGAGTCCTAGGAAATTACGGGAGCTGCAGAATTGCACAAATCAGAAACGAGATATGACAGAAATCCTGAAGAAAGATAACTATACATATATATATATATATAATTAAAGAGAAGCAAACATATAAATTATCTTTCCAAGACAAAACGTTGTTTTTTTTATAATAAAAAGAATACCCACCCTTCTCACAAGTCTGGAACATGCTTGCCATCCTCTTGCTCCAATATTTCGATTTGAAGAGATATTAAGTTGACAAGCAGATTCATAGTATTCAATCATGTCAAACAAGGCCACTGCACACTGGAAAGATTAGAGCAGGTTACAGAACAAAAAGAGAAAAAAAAAAGTTATTAGAAAGATCCTATGAATGAATACTATACGTTAGCATCTTATATTTTATATTTCTTTACACAGCCAACTATTGTGAAGAATTGACACAATCTTCTTGTTTTTAAATCTGTTTTAGCATTTTTCAGATTTCAACTCCTTGCAAGCACTTTTAGCTAGAAGTCAAACACATCATATTAATAACAGCATATTAATATTATTACAACTGTTTGGTGTCTTTGCCTTTGCTCTTCAAAGTATATGATGGGTTTTTTTAATTTATCTGTCATGACTACACACTTTCTTTTCTTTGAGATCAGGTGAGATCTTGACACTGTTCTTCACTGGTATTAAAATACATTACGAACCTTTAAGAGCTTTATAGAAGTGAAAATGAGAGATTTTAACACTTATGAACTTAAATGAGGCCTTGGTAATCTAATAAGAGGGGAAAGCCTACTTCCAAATCATGTTTCCAACATTAAAACAAAATAGGGAAGATTCAGAATGTACCATGATGCACAAAACAAGTACAAATTCCAATCCTCTATGGTAAAAACAACTTCATCGCTTTATTTTCTTTTGTCTTTTTTATATATTTATCTTTTCTTTCTATTTACTTGTCTACTCTTCTCTTTACTGGACAGTTCTGTTAATCTGGGAATTTCAACGCCCAATTGGCATTGTGGAATTCCAAGTATTTTTCCGGGATGATTCAGGAAAATCCGGGATGGCAGGCAGATCTCTGTTTATCATTAATATTCAGACCTCCCATTTTCACTTTCACTAGAGGGAAAAGAACCGAACCTGACAAGTCTTTTATGACAGTTATAAAACACAATAACAATAACTATACAAACTTTACCTCATCGTCTAAATGACTGCCCTCTAAATCCACCAGTTGAAACTGCACCCTCCTCAATACTTCCTCTATACATTCAACTTGCTTCGAGTCCAGCTTTTCCCCTGAGAAAATACAATGAAAAACAAAATGCATCAACTGTCTGAGGTGAATATAAGTCCTCTTATTCATGTCGAAGTCTGAATTCAACAAACAAAATACATGTCATATAAAAAAAAAAAAGAGAAGAAAAAAAAAACCCTGCCATTTTGACATTAATTCCAATATGAAAATATCTGTTTGAATTTTCTTGTACATCAGCTTAAACCAGAACAACGTCGGGCCCCTGGAAAATCAAAGAAAACGTGACTATATATTTTGGCACTATATTTTTTTCCTCTCATAAGCCTAGAAAACTGCTTTTTAATAAATAATTTGATAGAGTGACTGTAAAACCTTCATCAAGACTACTTTCCTCTCTATGCCTTTCTTTCTGATCTCCACATAAACCTGTTTTAATTGTCATTGATGATGATAGACTGGCTGGCACAAAATTGTCACCTGTAGCTGACTCCCCCAAGGAAATGTTCATCTCCATTGTGTGCATCAAACCTCAATATATAGCCTTGGGGGTCTTCAATAACATGCAATGACACTTAACAGTTTTGATGGGTAGTCATTTAATATCTGTCCCTGTCTCCCCTAGTTAACATGAGCTAATCTTTTTACCAATTTATCAGGCATATGTATGTGTTTTATATAGAACTATAGCTGATTTATGCATTTTACTTTAATACTTAAATACAGCCTTCAAAATTATGCGAGGCAAAGGGACTGCATATACTTCCCTATGTGTCAGATCTTCTTACTACTTACTGTTAGTATTAGTCTTAATTGAAATGGGTATAAGAGAGAGAAACACTATTAATGAACACACAAATGACAATCCTTGTGGTTCATAACAGGCATGATGCAGGATGTCCTCAAGGTAAAGACCTGTTTAATTAAAAGAAAGGATGACTAATGAACAAAATTTTCAACTGACATTTTACAGCAAAACATTCAGTAGGGATGTTAGAGCTTTTGTTGCCAGACCCATGAATATATGCAAATAAATTATCTTCAAATTTTACTTTAATTAGCTAGTGCATGGTCTTCTCTCTTTTTGATTCACATTGCTTTTCTTCAGATTCATTACCTTTCAAGATGAAAGATTCTTCTCTTTTTCCAGGGGTTGAAACAGTCTGTGAAATGTATATAAGAATACAAATATAAGCAATAACAATCTCTTCAAAGATATAGAAAATTTTACAATTAATTTCAATTACTATATCATTTCTTAATCTTTCTTCAGTATATGACATGGAAAAGTGAGTCGGAGCCCCAACTATCTTGAACACATTCCACTCAAATAAATCAGATTTCTTGAACACATTCCACTCAAACAAATTTCAGATTTGCATTCATGCATTTGATAACAGAAAAATACTGATTAATGCAAAAGTAAAAAAAAAAAAAATTATCATGACATGAATTATTTTTATGGCATCAATGCCCACCTTGGAATGAGATTCTAAGAAACAAATAATATGAATGAATTCACTTAAAATATAACAAAAGTTATTAAATCTTCATGTTAAAAAGAACACATACACTTAATAAATATTTCAAAAGAATTGACCTGAAAACCTTGCATTATATCATATAAAAGGAAAAAAACATACATGAAGCTGTTGCAAAACTTTGACAATTGGTTTGGTGCCATGTATGTCACAACTTTTCTTGTATGCTGCTATTAAATCATCAGTCGTCCATGAAGGAGCTAAGAAGATAAATAAAAGCATTTCATTAGAAAAGACATAATAAGAGACTTCAAACAAACCCAGCCCAGACACAAACTCAACAACAACAAAAATGTTACCAAATTATTATAATGTGTATAGTATTTTGTTATTAAGAGATCTAATTGATTTGCTATATATATATATATATATATATATATTCAAAGTCAGTTTACCCTCCTTAATTCATCAAGTGTCATCTTCTATTAAAGTTTTGGTTTCCTCTAATGTTCCCCCCCTACAGTAAAAGCATTACTTTTAATATGCTTGTAAAGTAGTCTTTTCCCTTTCCAACTTTCTTGCTGGCTATTTTAAATTTACTTTTATAACATTTGTCCTGTATCCATCTCAAAGTTAATAGTAAAGACAATGAAAAAAAGAAAAATAAATAAACAGCTGAAGAAAAAAAAGACAAATCAAAGCTGCAGGACCATGAATATATATAAATATAACCTATCACACACAATTTATGACTCATTAGAAGTAATATATTTTTAACAGGTTTTTCTCTGAAAGAGAAGAGGAAAACTTAATTTTCCAGAATATAGATTAGATTCTGAAATTTTGTAACATCGGGTACATGTTCTAGCCTAATGGCTAAAAAAAAAAAAAGTTTCCAATATATATACACCTGATGTCTTTACAACCGAGAGCAAAGCTGGAAAATTGGGCAGTAATCTGTGGAGGCCCTTCAAAAGAAGTGAGACACATGGACTCACTCCGTCACTATTAACTAGACATTTGTACAGCAGGAATAACAGGAGAGCATTGCTTTTCAATGTTTCATAGAATTTTAAAAATGAAAAGATGATATTCATAGATCTAATTGTTGCTTTAACTCTGGTTTGCAAAACAAGGTAAATGATTGCACCGATATGTGTGGAGCATTAAAATTACAGCTTTTCATCTTGATCTATTTATATGCTGGGAACAAAGCATCATTTGTGATCATGAACCAAAATACATAGAGTAGAACTTTTAAGTCTGACTCAGTGCCTGAAACACAAAGTGACCTGGTTGGAGACCATGATTGATTGATATTCAATATACTTACAGCTGCTGCATGTATTTATTAGATCTAAATTTACTAGATCTAGATTAGATCTATTCAGACTTCTACTCACCATTTTTCCAAGGGTCTGGTGGTTCAAAGTAACTTGATATTATAGTGTCTTTAGGAAAACTAATTCCTCTTCTTTGCCTGCCCTGCTTAACACTGCTTTCCTCTGAGAGATTCAACCCATTGCTCTCCACATTGCCGTGAGTCACTGATGAATTTGCACCTTCGTTGTTTTGGTCTTTCTTTGTTGTATTATTAGGTGTGTTACTAATATTCTGAGCCAGCTGTTTGTTTTTTATATTTTTCATCTCATCTGTTGAAATACCGTCGCTGTCAGGTATCTTAATCTTTGAGCTTGACATAGCATCTGCTGGTACTAAAGTTGAAGAACCGTGGGAGGTCTGGAAATTGTTGCTTACGTTACTGACTGACATAATTTCCCTCGATCTACTTTGATCGTTGTTTACTTCCGATTGACTCCCACCTCCTACAGCAAAGGAGGATTGATTTACATCGAAGTCTGGAGACATCAACATGGACAAATCCCCGCTGACTGAACTCTCGGTTTCATTCTGGAGTTCAGCCATCAGACATAAACGTTAATCCATCAGCAAACGAACAATTAACTCCGACCTTTTAAGAAAAAATTTGACGGAGGAGAAGGTCTAATTTACACCAATGTATCGTTCTCCACTATTCCTGTGTTGTTGATGGCTGCCATTATTAACGCCTGCGTCAAATGACTTCCGGTAGGATCCATAGACTTATTTCCATTGGCTGTTGAAGATACCAATTGCCAATGAACCTACCACTTAGCCTTATAGTTTTGTTAGTTTGGCGGCCTCTTCAATGTATTATAAACAAGAGGCTAGGCTTTCTCCCTCAAGACTGGACTAGGTTTAGACAATATACGTTGAACTAGGCTTTCTCAAACGGTGAATACCCGGTGAATTTTACTGTATATTTATTGTAGATATAGGTCCAGAGACAGATCCAGACCTCTATATAATACTAACTAAAGCTAGATCTAGATTCTCTGAAGAATACAGTAGAGCACACTTTTATAAAGAACACACTTGAAACGAATTGACGGCAGTAAAGAACCCATTTCTTGGCTCCACTTTTTTCTCTTTGTGTCAATAATATTTTGACGCATTTAGCAAACATTCGATAACGAACTGACGGTTCCTTTTCTTGCTCAAGAAGTCTTTTTCCCTTAGTCTTTACGACTGTAGTAACGAACACGAACAATCCGAACATCATTTCCAGACTGACAGAACTTGAGAACTCTGTTTTGATTTGCACCCAATTCAGGCAACTGCAGTGGGAGTCTTGCCTAGTGTCCACCCTGCACACTTTTATAGATACAGATACACTTACATACAATGGATTTGAATCATTTTGGTATTGTGGAGGTGAAACCTAAAAAAAAAAAAAAAAAATAGTCGTTACACAATCCAAGAATGTGAGGTAGCCTTACCTGGATATGATAATTTTCACGATCTGGATCAACAAGGCAGAGGAATATGTCTATACGTAAAACAAAACCTAGGACCAAATTTGATTAAACTAGAGGCA